>OZ017741.1:110133561-110376061 GCA_963969285.1 Odontomyia ornata | reverse complement strand
AATCCTAGGCATACAAAATATACATTTACATTCAGGCGCGTCGCACAAATCATTTAAGCTCAACAACCTGCCTCTATACATTTGCGTGCAGATTGTATCGATCACATAATGAAAATGTTCGATCCAATTCAACATCAACAACAGCTACAACAACATCAACAGCATCCAGATCTACAAAGTCATGGTATGCTATTGCATCCTACATAGCAATGATGCGCGTCGTGATCGTCGACGTGAGCTGAGAACCTGCCGCGAGACATTTAGGGGGAGTCAAGTTGGGATGGCCAGCCAGCACGGACGCCGCGAAAAAAGAGGAGAAGTTCGTCATTTATTGTCATATTTTTGTGATCTATTCGGGAAATAGTTGGAAAATCCCGTGAAAGAGATCGAAAAGGGAGTGCAGAAAGTGGTCTGTATCGTATCTCCCTTGAGTATGTGGCTTTGGCGTGCATGCGGCAACGTGAAATTGATTGGGAAAATGGGGACGGGCGAGTGTCGCGCCGGACAGTGATGGTAAAGTTCTCATGTCGAAGTTTATTTCCAATGAGGGAAGAAAAATAAAATTTGTTGGCAAAGTTGCGCGAAAAAGTGCCGTGAATACGAACAACGTAGGATGCAATTTAACGGCAATTTATACGGCGGTAAAGAGAATACAGAAATGTGCTTCGAAAATTTGATGTGAAAACGAAAGAAAAATCGCAAAAAACTGTTATGTAATAAGATTGGAACATTTCCGTTAATTGTTGGTGTGTTGGTGTTTTTGTGCTTGTGTGAATGTTTAAAGACGAGTGTTTAGAAGCTATATATTTTGTCTTACTCATCCTTTCTGTGGAAAATCGAAGTGCGGACCAAACAATAATCTCATATGAAATATTTTTCAAGTATCGAAACGTTCATGATTTATCCTGACCCTCTTTTAATTCATGCCATTTTACCTTGCTTTAATTTGTTGTGGGGTTTTATTTATCTAAAATTTATTATTATATCGACAAAATCAAGACAAAAATCACCGAGCTTTGGAGAAAATTTTGAAAATGCCCTGAATGGTGACATGCGACCATGCGATGAAAGAATTTAGCATGAAATTTATCCGAGCAAGGAGAAATTTTTTTTGTACAATTATTTACGGAGCGAAGTTGATATAATATCGGAATTTATTGGATACTGTTTATTTTTCAATCAAAGTTGGATACGGTGTTGTTTGCAAGAGATCAGTGGCAAAAAGGAAATTGGGAGTATAAGTGCTCAAAGGCTTACATTCATTCACGCATGCGAGCGAGAAAACGTCAGATTTCCTAAAAGACTAAATCGAGCCAGACCTGAGCCCAAGATGACAGAAAAGAAAACAATCACTGGAAGGACGTTTATTCGTAAAGAGTGACGTTAAATTAAAGTCTCTAGTTGTTTTTATATTTAAATAATTATTAATATTAAATGATAAAACAGTGATCAAAATGTAATAAGATTTTAAGAATTTTAAGTATCCATTTAGCGAAAACGAAATGAACCTTCATCTGGTAGAATCCCCTGCTTCGTCAGCGAGCGCTCGTTGTCGGACAAAGAGATGTGAGTACCTTTTGTTTGCATTGTCCATACTATTTTATAACTTATATTTTATATAATTTTGAACGAAAAGTGGATTTTAATTGTATTCTCTCTGCGAGCAAAACATGAAATGAAAGGAAGTTTAATTAATTTTAGCTTTATCGAAGCTTCAAGAAATGATTTAATTTGTTTAATGTTGACGTTTTTATCGTTTTCGTATTTGTTCGTTGCTATACGTGAATTTCGATTATTATCAAAAGATAACTCAACTAATTTGAAGAGTGTTCAACTGGAAGGTTTTTGGAGAAACTTCCTTTGGAGAAAATTCCTTGATAAACATGTTCGTGAAGATTAATTTGTGATTTGTATTGCATATTTTAAATTTTCGGTGGAATACATGCTCGCAGACATTGAAGATGAGTCTTTAGACTGTTCTTAGAACCGAAACGCAAAAAATACGAAAATAGTTCATGTTTTGCGTGATAGCGAGCTTCGATTATAGGAACGCCTTAATTATGAGTTTATTGCTTTTCGAATATATAAACAAATTTAAAAATTGATAACTAGAAGATGTTACTCCTTTATTCAAGATATTAATCAACTATGAAAATAAATTGAAATAGTTAAGAGTATATGAATCGTACGCCGCTGTGGATTGGGACTGAAGTAATGACCATTAAGTCGTATTATATTTATAAATTATTATTTATAGAGTATATTTTTGTAATGTAACTTAAAAGTGTTAGAAGGCGAAAACAAATGCGGAGAATGATATTTTTTTCTTTTTAAACCAAACGCTATTGAAATACGATGTAGAGCACAATGACAAGAAAAACGATTTAAAATGAATAGATACCCCTTACCCTTCGGTCTCTCCATTCCGTGGGATCTGACCGGGTATAGGATTTGGTACGGTGGCAGGCTCTCACCCCCAAACATGAGCCAGCCGCCGGGTACACACTAACCTCCTTTGTTTCAGGTGACTTCGCGGGTTGAGTGGCCCGAGCAAGGTGCCTCTTTATGACGTAGGGTTATGTAATCGAATCGCATAATTCTATGGCATAAATTGGTCACCGGGGTACTTCTCCTCTGATGGGAAGGCTCATGCAAGTTAAGTTGTATGAGTTTTCCACTCAGGAGAGGAATACCTGGCCACCACAACAATTATGGATTTTGATCCGGTTGGGCGGGTGCGCGGGGGCTCCATCACCACCCGGTTGCCCCTCTCTCATTTGTGGGCCATGAGCCTCTTCGGGTAAAGACGAAGTTACCCTAATTCCACCCTTTTTACTTGTTTCACTTGTTCTCTGAACAAGTCATTTACCCCTGTTATAGTTGCCTACAATTTTTGCGACTTCGGTCCCAGGAATTCGTGAATACGAAATTCTTTTTGTAGTGGGTCCTTGTGCTGGGCGGATGAACCCGCCCCACGACACTGCAACGCTAGCCTGCCAGCGCATTCACGCGTCCCCAGACAAGGGCATTCTCGGCGGATACTTACATCTTCTTCTGCCGAGGCAGCAGACCATCGCTGCAGTCCTTCACGGACATTGGAACTTACCTATTCACTACAATCTTAATTCGTATAATATATTTATACGCAATGATAAAAAGATGCAAGTCTAAAAACGTAGATTCCTAATATTTTGTAAATATTATTTTCTCGTTTAAAAATCAAAGTCAAAATTGTTTACAAAGAAACTGACTAGAAAATTAACAAATTGTAGTTATCCAATAAACTCGAATCTTAGCATTATTCAAGCTAATAGTAAATTTATTGAATATTATTCTTCGTTTTGTGGAGTATAAACATAACAAAAAGAGATTTAAATCCAACTTAAATACTTAGTATATAAGATTTTCAATATGGAATACTGTTAAATGTAAGTATTACATACTTATCGATCACTTGGTATTTGTTTGTGTAAATCAATTTATGTTTTGTTCTTGCTGAATTTTGAGTACATTAAGTAATTTATTTATCGTAGGGGTTTTTTTTTTTGAACGAATGAAATTTTTGAAGGAATAACATACAATAAATTCAAGGTTCTTTTGAGAATGCTGACAAATATAAAAAAATTCTATAAAGTGGAGCCATCATATCCTTCTTCAAAAAAATTCAGTTTTCTTCAAAAAAAAAAAATTTTAGAATGTTTGCAGTATGTACCAGAATAATTGATTCATATTAAAAATAAGCAAAAAAATGATTAAAAGATGAAGGGCGGATTTTAAGGAAAGGACTAGGACAAGTGTAATTGCAATTACGTGGAAGATGGCATAAATTTCATATAACTCGATTTAAATTTAAGCCTTACCCAAAGGCATCTTATAAATCGAATATTTCTAAGGGTCCATCGATATCACATTTTATTAAAATTGTTGTTTTTTGATTTTAGGAAATTTTTTATTTCAAGATATTTCAATTGTAAATTGATTTTACCTTGCCAAATTAGTTTACTATCGCATTTACGTTTTGAATTTCTAAAAGTTTGTTAATTTGCATGTTGTCCCCAGCTAAAGCTCTTTCGTCAGTTGAATTAAAATTTGTTTCAAAAAATGGTGGTTCAAGTCTGAATCTTCATTTGATTCTGCTTTTTTCTTCTTTTTTTTACTTAAAGCATTGATTGTTTGAACGTTTTCGATAGGTACCCGCATTTAAGTTGTGTATCAAAAATTGGAACTAGGGAGTTTGCTGCAGAAACACAATTATAAAACAAGCGATGAAATGTCAAACTTTTATAAAGTAGGACAGTGCACCCTGCAGGAAACTTTTGTTCGGACAAACTTTACATCGCTTTTCATAGTAAAATCTACGCATAATAACTCAATTTCTCTACTGAATGTATTGTTGCAATCACGGGAGTCACCGCAGTTGCAGACATTAAGAATTAGCAGAGGGATGGGTAGCCCGGGGTGGCATACTGAGGCCGGCTAGCGCTCAGTCGTGTCGTGGGACTTCCGGGACACCCTCTGCTCGTGCTGAGCCACCTTACATAAAAACTAGCACAAAGGGAAAAGGATGGGAAAGGGGGAGGTCATTTTGAGAAATGAAAAAGTAAAAGCATAGTAAAACATGGCCGTTTATTGAATTAAAAAAAAAAGAAATATACAAATTCAGCATAAAGAAATATAGCAACCAAAACAAAAACAAACAGACCCCTCAATAATTTTTTAATGCAAAACAAATTATTTAAGATATTAATCAAAAGAAAAAAAGTCAATTTCAATAAGCTAGGAAGAAATATGTAATGAATAAAAGGATGTCAAAAAAAGAACAAGGAAAAAAATACTAACCACTACTTACCCTCTTCTTTTTCCATGGATCTCCGAGCGCTCGTTGAAGGATGCAAAAATAAAGAGGTGGGGTCACTGCAAAATTTAATTGGCGTTACTTTCAAACACATTAAATGCTGATAAGCGGCCACTTCATCATAATTTTCAACTCGCCCGTGATTTCCCGTTAATACCGTCTTAATTTATCGTAACTTCATCTTATAATTCGCATAAGTTAGTCCATATTTCCGTTTGTTGGGAAATTCAACCCCCCCAAGGTAATTCACACTTATTGAATATGTAAACCGTTTTATTTTTATACAAATTTGTATTGCCCATGAGAAAATTACAATTCCTAATTTCACTTTAGGATCAGAAGGTGATCAAATCTATCACTTATCACAATTCACACTATCTCATTCTCGTTTCCTTTTTTTCTTTGTTGTTTTGAGTTTTTCTTTCCACTACTTGTATCCACTAATTACTTTTTCATCCGTATTACAACCACTAGGAAGAAATCGTTCTGCTACCAAAATCTTTTCTTCAATGAACTGTTTCCTTGTTTAACTCTCAAAAATTCCACTGCATTCCAACGTATTTAATCGATACATTAAAATTCACAATTAGACTTCCACCACCTTTTATTCCCCGAGTTTACCAAAATAACTTTCTCCGAAACCGCCAACGAATCTCACTCCTACAAAAGCCAAAAACTGACTGCCCCAATCCCAACAACTTAATCCCGCATTTTCACTTCCATCCAATCCGATTCCGTAATCTCTTTCATTTTTAAATTACCGCTGCCGCATCTGGGTAACGTAATCGAAGTTCAATACACTTCAATTCCACTACCCACACATCTTTTTTCCCGTATCGACAAACACAATAGTATCCATTGATTTGCATATATGGCAATTTACATCATCCAAGAATCGCTTGATTGAATGCAAAGTGTCACATATGCATATACGGAAGCTATTGATTTTCCCGATACCCCAAAAAGAGTGCTTCCCTGCGCCCGGGGGAACTTGAACTTAGGGTTCCAGCAGACCCCCGGTCGATAACTCGCGCCGTAACCAATGGAGCTATGACTTGTCGATCTCCCATTCCTCAGTTTAGCAACTTCAACTCTTTCTTGATGGGCAAGATATGGAAATTTGTTAAAAGGGAAACATGAATAAATTTTTGTTAGTATAAAAATATGAAATTTGTTAGTGGGAATAGAACTAGTTAGTATGAAGGAAGGAATTAGGTTTTGTTAGAGAAAAGGTATCGAATGAAGTTTTGTTAGTGGGAATTAATCAATGGAATGTTGTTAGTGGGAAAATTGAAATTATTAGTATATATTATATTATTTTAGTTAGAAATAAGGGAAAAGGGTAGAATTGTGATGATGGGGAAGTAAAAATTATAGGAAAATTAGAAAAATTTTAATAAAATTAAATAAATAGCGGGGAAAAAGGTATAAATGCCCAAAGGAAGATGGAGATGTTACTGCGGCAATTTGAAGTTGCGAATGGGAGAAAGTTGGTACGCCAGAATTCGCAACATTATACAAATTGCGAACATAATATCTCGATATAACGACTCTCAATGTTTGAATTTCTATTGTGGGTGTGCAGAGTTATGAGGTTAATTTTTAGGTAGAACTAGCATGTAAAATTTGCTCTTGAACATAAACTCACTAATGCTGTTTGATCACTTCTGCTAGAAGTGGGGCTCATTACAATTGGTGGAGCGACACAGCCACTGTTCCACTGGGAAGCACTTGAAACTTCATCACCGCCTACGAACTCCCAATACTCTCCGAATCGTGACGGCTAGATGCAAACCATAAGCAACGCTGTCAAGATGAAACTCTTCACGCAAGTTGCACTGATCACTACTTTCCTTGCAAAGGAAACTACTTTGTTATCACTCAGCATCCACCTCAGCCAACCATCTTGTCGTGCTATTTCAAAATTTCGGGCACAAATCCATACAAGCAAGAGTAACATGAAGCAGCGGCCATTCGGTACATTTGGCATAGGGAAACACAAATTCCTGGAACCCTGGGATTCGCAAATATTTCCCGTTATCATAATCAGCGCATTACGGAAAATTCAACTATTTTAATTGCATCGCATTACTCTGCACAAATAGACTTTATATTTAACTACAAATTGAACTTCGTATGGTCCCAGCACAACTCACACCCGAACACATTTTCTATTGACTGCCGTTCTCCACTATTCGCTGACCTCAAGTCCCGGTTCAGTCGCAGAGATCTGTCATCCAACTTTATCAGCTGGTTGGAAAATTAAAAAAGGGGTGACGTATTTCTGTGAAATATCGATCCGTGGGATCTTCGGTTAGTATACAAGCTGTGTACGCTCGAAGGATCCAGTCGGAATCATTGGAATTCCTGCAAGTATCAGAATCGCAGCCAGGGGAACGAAAATCCTCCTCGCAATTGTGCACTAGTATTGCACTTACAGGTAAGTCTGATATACCTCCCCATCAGATTTTAAATAGATTTAGTTTGTTGAATATATGGGAAGTGTTGAATATATGGCAGAATTTTTAGTTTCATTAATTAATAATGTTTAGTTTAAATATTTAATGTTAGTTTGATCTCTGAGGTAACAGTAAATTTGTAAATAGTTGCTATATAGACAACATAAGACAAATAAGCTCCTTTCCCAAGCTCTGCTTTTAAGGAGTTTTTAAAGAAAAGTTTAATTTTAAGATCAATCAAATGCTATGTATATTTTCTGAATAAATAAATAAATAAATAGCACAATGGGTTTATGTGATCAAAATCGAGAAGACACATAGTTGGAGAATGTATTGAAGTAACAGTTTGAAATGAAGAGTGCGCTAGTAGAACAAACTCTGGTTCAACCCCGATATTCCGGTTTAACCATAGGAAGTGCAGCTACTTCCCCTGTGATATACGACAAAGACAGTGATATTGTGATAATCTCAGAATCCGAGCCGGAAGCAGATGATGATAACAGCTATCTAGTATCGACCGCAAAAACACAGCGGCACCAAGTGTAATATCAGAGACAATGGGCGACAGTTTGGATGCATTTTTTGAAAATATTGCACCATTGGCTTCCAATAAAAGCCCCGAAACAATATTTTTTCATGATAGAACCCTGCAAGGAAGTGAAGGATGCTCGGAGCAAATTGATCAAAGTGAGCTGGAGGAATCGATCGAAATATGCAAAAGCTCTGCTGAGAGTGGCCGGGAACCTGCACTACCTGAGCTTGACAGCTCACCCACCGAAAAGATTTTTACGGTCAGCTTAAACACCTACGAGCAATCTAGCACCAATGAGATTGGGTGCTCCCAAGGATCCATACTTGGTCCAATCTTGTTTTTGCTATATCCTAATACTTTGAACACATGTGGACTGAAGGGCCACCACACATTATATGCTGACGATATTGTACTTCTTTATTCAGGACATGATAGTTATGGAAAATACAACCAACAAGGATCTAGAAAAATACCGTTCATGGCTTATCAAAAGAAGGTAGCATTGAATACAAGAAAGACTAAATATATTGTTTTCAAACAGAAGTATAAGGAAGACATAGAACTTAAAAATTAGCGGTGAAAAATTGCTGAGTGCTAGAAATTAAATATTTCGATCTTACCATAGATCATTGTTTGACATCGTTGCCATACGAAAGAAGGAAGCAAGAGGCACTTGATGGGCGTGGAGCACCAGGCCATGGGTTCCAGATAGTGCTTACAAAAGGAGCGAAGAAAGCCGCAAAGAAACTCCTTCAAAAAGTGCCAGAAAGTAAAGTTTGCACGGACGCCCAAAAACAATAAGACCTGATGCAAAATCAGGAGAGACAGAAGCCCCGACGAAGGCCCCGGCAGCAGGCACTGCTCGTAAAATCCCAAGATGGCCGATCCTACGCGAGTAGGGGTAGAATACCAGTTCTAAATCAAATTTTCCATACAAATTTCAAATGTGGTCTAGGGTGTGTGTCTTGGGTAGGTGGATGCTTGTATTAGGGTGGTATGGGTGGGTGCCTGGGATGAGAAGGTGTGAGTCCAGAATAGGTGTGGATGTCATGGATGGTTGCGGCGAGGGCGTGTGTCTGGGGTATGCGGATATGTGTATCAGATTAGTGTAGCTGTGGGCCTTAGGTATATAGGTGTATGTATTGAATTCGCATAGGTGGGTGCCGGGGATGAGAAGGTATGGGTCTTAGGTAAATGAACATCTGTGTCTTGGTTAAGCAGGTAAGTATTCCGGGTCTTAGTAGCCTCTAATGGTAAATAGTGGAACTAGTCTTGATGGTTGTCTACTTTAAACAGTAGGTGCACATCCTTAGCCATTACAGCCTGTGATGGTAAATAGTAAAACTCGAAAATTGATTCCTTTCTAGGATAGTCCTAAGTATTTCAATTACTACGTGCAAATTAAAGACCTAGATTTCTCAGCGTGTGTTTACATAGCGTTAATATTTATGTTTTAAGTTAATAGGGGTTAGCCTTTTACGCTTTTAGCAGTAGATAATTAGACTATTCATGGTTGTTATTCATCTATAGTGGAAGGATTTTTCATATATTCATTGCTTCTAGTCTTCAAGTAGTTTTTTTATTCATCTTTGGTGGAACTTCTTCTCGGGTCTTTAACGCTTCTAGCGGTAGATAGTTTTTTACCCATGACTACTTTAATGTATATGTTAGGAGATCCATGCCTAGAGTGGATAGCTTGAAGTATTAGAGTTGCTGATCAATAAGGGAAGCTATGTGGATAAGTGGAACTCTGGGCAATAGGCTTACTGCTTATAGGGCTTGAGAATTTCTAGCGTATCTCACTACTGAGAGGCTTCCGGGTCAAGCGATTTACTTTATCACATTAGGCGTGCTGAACGTTTTTTATGGTGCGTTTGGCTGCGTGGTGACGGCGGGCGTTTTTAAAGACGGATGACTGCAATATTGATAGATGATGGACGTGCCCGTCAGCGCGTACTCTAAGCCATGGGAATTTACTTCATGGTTGCTTGGATAAGGAACACGTTGCTCAGCAATTAATGTCTTTGGCTGCGTGTGGAAATGGCCGATTCGCTTGATGATGCTAGCCGAGCCGGAAGTTTTTATGATGCGAGTAGTTGCGTGGTGTTGGAGGGCGCTGTTATAGATGGGTGACTTTGCATTATGGATGGGCGACGGGCTTGCCTTTCGATGGGTGCTCTAACGCATGAGAATTTAGTTAGTGGATGCATGCTTAAGGTACGTTTTACTCCTCGTTTGATGTCTGTGGTTAAAGATGCATGGTATCGTAGATGTGATGCGCGTCGCTTGTTGGAGGAATTAATTTGAGGTGTACGTTTCCACCGAGGTGGATGTTATGAGCCGTAGAAATTTGTCTCGTGATTGTTTGGTTAAGTTTCCGCGTTGCTCATCAAAGGGTGTCTGTCGTTAAGTATGGATGGCCTTGTCGGCGATTCGGAATGATTTGCGTCGCTGTTTGGAGGATCATGATTGGGGTGTAGATTTGTTCGGCGGTGAATGCTGTAAGGCATGGAAATTGACCTCGGGGATGCGTGGCATGTGCAAGTGAGTTTGCTAGTTAAGAGTAGTGTTTCGTACGCATAGATTTCCCTGTCGGCGGGAGTTTTAGGGTATCGAAATCTACAGCGTGGAAGAGAAGTGGCATGGCAAACATTGCATTGCAATATGGTTTTGCTTGATTGAGGCGGTTTTTTTGTTGTATTGGCCATGGGGGCGGGTAACGTGATGCGTGGCATTGAGACGTGTTTTCATAAATGTCCATTCAAAGATGCGCCTGTTCTAGTTTGCTGATTATTATTTACATTGATCGTTTTCAGTTTCTTTTTGTTTCCTCGTTTTGTGACTCATTGCTATTGTATATTATTGCTTTTATCGGTTTCATGTCAATAGTACTTTAAGAATCGTCTACAATGTATTTTGTTCGGTTAGACTACTATGTTGATTGCTCAAATCTATAGATGCAGTGAAAGAGATCTTAATGTTTGTTGTAATGCGTTCTTGATATTAAGTATAGTATTAAATTTTAGTTTGCTTGTAGCAGCATTTTGTTTGTCTTCATCATCACCACATATTTCTTAAAGCAGTTTCTATACTTCATTCTCTGATTTTGCTATTATGTAGAAGTATCGCACTATATTCATTCGTTTTTTTTCTTTACTATAGGATGCACATTGGTTTTGTTCAAAAGTTCTAGTAATTTCTTCCAAGACGAGTTATTTTTTCAAATTAATGATCTTGTAGTGCATGAGATGTTGATAATTTTGTTCGTACATCATATGATTTACCCCTTTTGATAAGTGCTTGGGTCTATTTTTTAGATCACTATGTTGATATGTATGTTTTGGGTATCTGTTCTAAATTTGAGATTTTTTATGGATGTTGTATAGGAAAGATATTGCGGTTTATAGCTTCTGGAATGCAACTTTTTTATGAAGTTTATGTATGATGAATGTAGAAATCATCGTGGTGGTCCTAATGAGTAGGAATATGGACGCATTTTCATTGATAAATTTTGGGTGCGTACTGAAAGGAAGAAGCTAATATAGAAAAAAGTGAATTTGGTAGCTCATTGACATTAGGGGTTTGTTGGTATTATGGTATTATTCTTTGTAAATGCCCATAATGCATGGAAAAATATTTTTTAGTCATATATGGTAGCATTATAGGCATGCACTAGATTGAATAAATTTTTGTATTTACTTTGAATAAGGTGTTGTTATTGTGGGTCTGTATTTTTTAGTTTAAATAGTTTCATGAGTGTCAGTGTAAGATAGAGTAAAACTGTTATTTTATGCTTGTCTCATATTCTTCATATCATGGTTTCTAGTATTGAAAAATTATTTATGTATGGATCGCTCTAGTATGATTTTTTGACATTTCCGAATTTCTCTAGGCATATTTTCATTTAGAACTTGTTGATGTTTTGAGTATGATAATTTTTAATTTGTTATCTCCTTAGGAAAATGATGCATGCTTGGATGGTGCCATTAAATTGAGACTTTGCGGATGCATATTATCGCTTTAAGCGCCTATATGATTGCATGAGAATTTACAAACCTCATACTTTGTGTGCTTGTATTAAGCGTAAAGCCACTTCTGCTATATTCATATACATTTTCAATATTGGTGCATTAAGTAAAATACGTATTTACTACATTTTAAATATACTGGGTTTATCATCATAGGGATTTTCGGGTATATTCAAGTATTATTTTCACATAAGTAAAATATATTCTTATCAGAATTTTTTTCTGCTGGATGCTTGCTTAATTTTCATAAGTTTGAAGAAGATCTAATTAGTTTACAACATATAGGATATGTTTTGGGTTGGCACACTGCTACTATAGATCACTTAGGCTAATGTTTATGTAAGATAGTTCGGTATAGATAACGATGTGTGGTAGCATATGAGTTTATGGTAGGCTATTTTTAGATCGATCACATCGTATCATCTATAGACAAGTAGCATATATTATGGAGTGTTCTTGATAAGGATGGTCGCGAGTCATTATAGGATGTTAAGAGATGATCAGGAGGTGTTTATCTGCTGGTAATTTGATGAACAGATGTACAGTTGAGTTGAATGAACTCATGCGGTTTTTGTTGTCCATCACTAGATATTTTTGAATGCTAGAGTTAAGTGTTTAATATTTGGAAGTTTCGGATATGATAGGAATGTATAGATCATTGTGCTTGGTTGTTATAGGTATTTAATTGCTTGAGCAGTGTTAGATTAGATGTTAAAATAAAAAGACTGTGTTTCTTTCTAATAGAAATAATTTATTGAGTAATGCTACTTTTTTAATTTGATACAATTTACAGCACACCTGATAAATGGCTTGATATATTTATGAATTCTATAGCATTTTGAACAATTTTCAAGTTAACTTAACCTAGGTTTATTCAGCTGCACTATTTCTGCATTAGGACTATACAAATGTATAATAAGTCCTCTCACACCTTTTTTAATGTTTATTGTACAATTTATATAGCAATTCAATATCTTCAGCAAATCATTGTATCTAGTGCAAACTGTTGATGTTTCAATCTAGTGCAAACTGTTGATGTTTCAATTCCAATATCGTTTTGGTTGTATGTTATGAGAGAAGTATGTTCCTTAATGAATTACTGATGAGGATTTCCCGATAGAAATTGAATATCAATTATAAACTTTTTAATTCTAACAGCACTGACCACTAGTTGGTTATAGTTTTGTTTGGAGTGTTAATAATACCCGGTGCTATGAATTATTACTTTGTCGTATGTATTCGAGACTGCAGGAGTATATACTGTTTTATAAGAGTAAAAATATTTCTTGTCTCTTGAGCATATGAATGGCAAATGCATGTATCAGTGCCTGATGTCGTATTAGAGTTGGACCATTCACATATTTGGTAGTGTATTTCATGTTTATTAGATACTTTCTCACCCATATTACCATAGTTAAGCATATAATTCTCGATGCGTATTCGGTGTTCAGGAAAAATGTCATGGTACTCTTCCATGAAGTATAGGATGACCATTGTAACAGATCTTATCGCGTTAAAAGTGTATTGACCTCTGACCTATTAGTTTTCTTGACGTTTTTTGAAAGTGATATACTTAGCACCACTGTTTAGCTGAATTTTAAAAACCACATAATAATCCGTAGAATAATATGTAGTCTAGTGATAGAAAAAACGAAGTGCTGTGTTTAAGTAAACATACATTCATGTTCTAGTTTGTGCAGTGCAACTTGAAAGAGGTTCTGTTTCTCAATAAACTTCAGTATTTTATAGACTAAAGGGATTATACTTGGTTACCAAGCCTTTCACAATAGTATGTAGTTTACCAAGTCTCCATGCACAATTTCCTAATTAATAAATCCTTTTAGTGAATTAAAACATTTTTTTTATGGTGTTTGTAGTATTTTATTTCATCACATGGAAAATTAGATCGTTACATAGTACTGGTATTTCATAAAAAAGTCTAGAGTAGTTTATATTTACAAATGATGTTTGAGTTGGAGTGAAGAAGTCGTTGATATCCAGTTTAAGTACGCTTTTTCCTCTGCATCTTGCACAATATTGGTCATAGTATTCCTTCACACAGTCGGTAAGCAAATTGTTGTATTGCATGACAATGTTGAAAAAATCCATCAAGATGAAAAGTGTGAAGGGCTCGGGATGTTCAAGTATTAGTTTCTCGCCTGCAATAGGTACGTAGAAGAGTTCAAGAAGGCCAAGCTGATTTGCTGGGGACTCATCTACTCTATCCTTGAGATCCATGAGGTATTGGCGAAGTGAAGTCCATTGGCTGTTATCTAACTCCAACTGATTTTGTCCACTGCATTGGAAGATTATTTTCGCTTGAAATGTCAGCGGGTCAAATCCAAGTATTACTTTGCTTTTGTGGAAGCCTTCATCAAGATAGTATGTATAAGAGGTTTTTCTCATAGATTCGCTGTTTCTCTCGATTCTTTTTAAGTTTCTTCTCTTATTTGTTCACTTTTCTGGCTGAAGTAGCCTTATCAGTCTGGCGGGCCTTTTCATGCTTCTGACTGACTGACGAAGTTACTGGATCTGCTCCGATCATTTAAAATGACTGCTTCTAGTAGTAAAACGAAAGGTGTATATTTATTACACCAGCATATATATTCCCTTCTCTGAATTTGCGGATGGAGGGGAATGTCAAGTTCAATATGTATTGATAATTCTATTGCATAAGTAAACATGTTTAGCCCTTGGATGCTGTAATGCTGCTTACCCTCATGATTTAAATTGAAAGATAAGAAAGTGCTATGGAGCTAAGACTTGAACCACCAAGCTAACAAAAGCAGGAGTCAGTAACAGGAAATGGCACTTTGGTATGTATTTTCTTTAGAGTTTTTGGGAGTACTTCTAGGCTCCATTAGATTGCTTATAGGCTACTTATCTGTCTGTTTATCTGTAAAACTGTCTGTTTAGCTGCCGCTTTGCTGATGCGCTGGCTATCTTAAGTGTAATACTTTCTGTTAAGCTGGCTATTTAGCTGATGACCTGTCTATTTAGTTGTTATTTTGTCTGCTGAGCTAACCGTTTAGCTGATAAACCCGTCTGTTTAGCTGGTAAGTGGTCTATGTAGCTTTTTTTTAAGCTGATGCCCTGGCTGTTTAGTTGATATGCTATCTGTTGAGCTGTCGGTATAGCTGTCTTTAGTTGATAAGTTGAGCGTCAGATCCAACGTGCTATCTTTCATTCTCGAAATTTATTTGTTGCTTGATAAGTATCTATTTATAAGAAAATTCTTATTACTTTCTATACAGTTACAGTAAGCATTTTTACACCTCACTTCAAATGTTATATGCTCGTTACGATTTGCTTTAAGCCTATTGGTTATCAAGACTGCATGTTCATCATCTTCCAAGTTATTTGTAGGCATACATGGGTCAGACAAGAATCTTCACGTCTATGCTGCTGTTCTGGTGAACAAATCTTGATAAGGAAGAAGCCATTGTTATCTGCTCGAGAGTTAATTGATCTTATTTCACACTGATGCATTCTTCATAAGAATGAGTCAAGTCACCATTCTTTTTTATGTGCGTCAGTTTTTCTCTTGACTTCTGTCTATCTAATCTATAGAATCCTCTTTCTACAGCAATTCGATTTTAGTTCTCAAGGTTTTCATGTCTTCATAGGATTTGGGCCTATGGGACCCTTATTGCCAACTATAATGTTCCATTTCATTGAAATTATGTTGCTACACTTATGAATTCATCCAATATGCTCAAAAATCATATGGATCAGCCATTTGAATCATTTTGTAAAGCACAAACTTGTTGAATAGATCTCTACTTCATGCAAACCATCGCTAAGGCCTTAACATGAATTAATTCAGCCTGTTGTTTAGTCGATGTAAGTATTTTGAATCATCTTGGTGTTCTTATGTATGATCAACCCTTTTGGATTATCCGGGATATGCTATGACCGGAACGATTTTTTCCCTATCATTGAACAATTGAGTAAAAGTTTAGTACTTCCAACTGACTAAAAATCCGTCATTGATTCATTTTCAGAAGAGGTTTGAATGGTTTTGATGACTTGAGGCTGCATCATTACTCACAACCTGTGAAATTATTAAATATCGTGGACAAATGTGTCTAGGTATGTATATTATAATAGCTATCAAATGTCAATGTTTTAGTATCATATGATCGACTGGTTTCTTTATCATGCAAAGAGGGTTATCCACAATCACCGATCAGTTGAGCCGTCTGATACGGTCATAAGTTGTCTGTTCAGCAATTGAACTATGCTCAACTTCACACCAATACGTTTTCTCTTTCGCACCTACTAACCCAATTGCCTGACGAACTCAAGGTAGCCTTCTCTTTCACACCTACAACTCGAGTTGATTGGTGGGCAGAAGGTGGTGAAGGGCCTTACAGGGGCTTCTACCCAGCCTGCCTCTTGCCATGCATGCATGATAATCATCGCAGAGATCCAGAATAACCTTCTATCCAGCCTACCCCATTGCTATGCAGGCATGATGACCCATCATCATGCATTTTGACGCGTCATAACGCATGATGATGGGTCATTGATGACTGCGCGGCAGGCATCAACGACCCATCATGATCGGAGCAGATCCAGTAACTTCGTCAGTCAGTCAAAAGCATGAAAAGGCCAGCCAGACTGATAAGGCTACTTCAGCCAGAAAAGTGAACAAGAAAGTGAAGAAACTTAAAAAGAATCGAGAGAAACAGCTAATCTATGAGAAAAACCTCGTGCTGAACTATACATACTATCTTGATGAAGGCTTCCACAAAAGCAAAGTAATACTTGGATTGGACCCGCTGACATTTCAAGCGAAAATAATCTTCCGGTGCAGTGGACAAAATCAGTTGGAGTTAGATAACAGCCAATGGACTTCACTTCGCCAATACCTCATTGATCTCAAGGATAGAGTAGATGAATCCCCTGCAAATCAGCTTGGACTTCTTGAACTCTTCTACATACCTATTGCAGGCGAGAGACTAATACTTAAACATCCAGAGCTCTTCACGCTTTTCATCTTGATGGATTTTTCAACATTGTCATGCAATACAAAAATTTGCTTACCGATTGTGTGAAGGAATACTATGACCAATATTGTGCAAGATGCAGAGGAAAAAACCTCTTTTAAGTTGCACTGCACAAACTAGAACATGAATGTATGTTAACTTAAATACAGCACTTCGTTTTTTCTATCACGGATTATTATGAGGTTTTTAAAATTCAGCTAAACAGTGGTGCTAAGTATATCACCTTCAAAAAACATCAAAAAAACTAATAGGTCAGAGGTCAATACACTTTCAACGCGATAAGATCTGTTACAATGGTCATCCTATACTTCATGGAAGAGTACCATGACATTTTGCCTGAACACCGAATACGCATCGAGAATTATATGCTTAACTATGGTAATATGGGTGAGAAAGTATCTAATAAACATGAAATACACTACCAAATATGTGAATGGTCCAACTCTAAAACGACATCAGGCACTGATACATGCATTTGCCATTCATATGCTCAAGAGACAAGAAATATTTTTACTCTTATAAAACAGTATATACTCCTGCAGTCTCGAATACATACGACAAAGTAATAATTCATAGCACCGGGTATTATTAACACTCCAAACAAAACTATAACCAACTAGTGGTCAGTGCTGTTAGAATTAAAAAGTTCATAATTGATATTCAATTTCTATCGGGAAATCCTCATCAGTAATTCATTAAGGAACATACTTCTCTCATAACATACAACCAAAACGATATTGGAATTGAAACATCAACAGTTTGCACTAGATTGAAGGGGGCATAAGCTACAATGATTTGCTGAAGATATTGAATTGCTATATAAATTGTACAATAAACATTAAAAAAGGTGTGAGAGGACTTATTATACATTTGTATGGTCCTAATGCAGAAATAGTGCAGCTGAATAAACCTAGGTTAAGTTAACTTGAAAATTGTTCAAAATGCTATAGAATTCATAAATATATCAAGCCATTTATCAGGTGTGCTGTAAATTGTATCAAAATTTATTTATATATAACAAAAAAGTAGCATTACTCAATAAATTATTTCTATTAGAAAGAAACACAGTCTTTTTATTTTAACATCTAATCTAACACTGCTCAAGCAATTAAATACCTATAACAACCAAGCACAATGATCTATACATTCCTATCATATCCGAAACTTCCAAATATTAAACACTTAACTCTAGCATTCAAAAATATCTAGCGATGGACAAAAACAAAAACCCGCATGAGTTCATTCACCTCAACTGTACATCTGTTCATCAAATTACCAGCAGATAAACACCTCCTGATCATCTCTTAACATCCTATAATGACTCGCGACCATCCTTATCAAGAACACTCCATAATATATGCTACTTGTCTATAGATGATACGATGAGATCGTCGACATCGTTATGTATACCGAACTATCTTACATAAACATTAGCCTAAGTGATCTATAGTAGCAGTGTGCCAACCCAAAACATATCCTATATGTTGTAAACTAATTAGATCTTCTTCAAACTTATGAAAATTAAGCAAGCATCCAGCAGAAAAAAATTCTGATAAGAATATATTTTACTTATGTGAAAATAATACTTGAATATACCCGAAAATCCCTATGGTGATAAATCTAGTATATTTAAAATGTAGTAAATACGTATTTTACTTAATGTACAAATATTGAAAATGTATATGAATATAGCAGAAGTGGCTTTACGCTTAATACAAGCACACAAAGTATGAGGTTTGTAAATTCTCATGCAATCATATAGGCACTTAAAGCGATAATATGCATCCGAAAAGTATCAATTTAATGGCACCATCCAAGCATGCATCATTTTCCTAAGGAGATAACAAATTAAAAATTATCATACTCAAAACATCAACAAGTTCTAAATGAAAATATGCCTAGAGAAATTCGGAAATGTCGAAAAATCATAGTAGAGCGATCCATACATAAATAATTTTTCAATACTAGAAACCATGATGTGAAGAATATGAGACAAGCATAAAATAACACTGACACTCATGAAACTACTTAAACTAAAAAATACAGACCCACAATAACAACACCTTATTCAAACTAAACACAAAAATTTATTCAATCTAGTGTGTGCCTATAATGCTACCATATATGACTAAAAAATATTTTTCCATGCATTATGGGCATAAACAAAGTATAATACCATAATACCAACAAACTCCTAATAGCCCAGTCATATTAGGGCTTTCACCTCGGAATGAAAGATAATAAGCTGCAAATTGGTATGAACCTTTGTTTTGTCATTCTAAATGTTGTCTCAAAAGTCACAATCGTTATCGTGTTCGCGTCTTAAGATATTCAAGGTCAAAGGTCACAAAAATCGGTTTTTCGCGAATATCTGGCTTCCTATCGGTTAAATGAGATTTGCATTTATTATAAAAGTTGTAGGCTATAAAATTCCCTACAACTTTTGTTTAAACTTTTTTTTCATACGACCAACCGTTTTGAAGGTAGAGCGCGAAGAGTGCACATCGTACAGTCATATACGGCCTAATGCAAGGTCAAGCGTGAGTTATGGTTATCAGTACGTTATAAAGTCAATTATTTACTTGGAAATTATAATTATTAAACAATGCCTATTGTTTATGTACTAACTATTAATTATTTATATTTAATTAAAGTAAGTAACTTGATTTGCAACGGTACAATTTCAAACTAACGAATAATCTTGACTCATACAAAGTGGAGAGAGTGGCCTTGAATACTATAGAACATCTGTCCCGGCAATGAATAGAAAAGGGCATAGGGTAGGGACAAGTATTTCCAGGTATATAAGTATTGAGAAATTTACGCGTTTTAAAGAAAAGATATATAATGTCGTGTTAACTTAAAATAAAACTAAAATATATAATCCAGAATTAATAATATTTTATACTTAAATAGTTAAATATGAATAATTATATACAAATAATCAAGTTACTTACTTTAATTAAATATAAATAATTAATAGTTAGTACATAAATAATATATATCATTCATACCAATTTGCAGCTTATTATCTTTTATTCCGAGGTTGACCCCTTTTTTACCTAATATGACTGGGCTATAATGTCAATGAGCTACCAAATTCACTTTTTTCTATATTAGCTTCTTCCTTTCAGTACGCACCCAAAATTTATCAATGAAAATGCGTCCATATTCCTACTCATTAGGACCACCACGATGATTTCTACATCCATCATACATAAATTCCATAAAGAAGTAGTATTCCAGAAGCTATAAACCGCAATATCTTTCCTGTACAACATCCATAAAAAATCTTAAATTCAGAACAGATACTCAAAACATACATATCAACATAGTGATCTAAAAAATAGACCCAAGCACTTATCAAAAGGGGTAAATCATATGATGTACGAACAAAATTATCAACATCTCATGCACTACAAGATCATTAATTTGAAAAAATAACTCGTCTTGGAAGAAATTACTAGAACTTTTGAACAAAACCAATGTGCATCCTATAGTAAAGAAAAAAAACGAATGAATATAGTGCGATACTTCTACATAATAGCAAAATCAGAGAATGAAGTATAGAAACTGCTTTAAGAAATATGTGGTGATGATGAAGACAAACAAAATGCTGCTACAAGCAAACTAAAATTTAATACTATACTTAATATCAAGAACGCATTACAACAAACATGAAGATCTCTTTCACTGCATCTATAGATTTGAGCAATCAACATAGTAGTCTAACCGAACAAAATACATTGTAGACGATTCTTAAAGTACTATTGACATGAAACCGATAAAAGCAATAATATACAATAGCAATGAGTCACAAAACGAGGAAACAAAAAGAAACTGAAAACGATCAATGTAAATAATAATCAGCAAACTAGAACAGGCGCATCTTTGAATGGACATTTATGAAAACACGTCTCAATGCCACGCATCACGTTACCCGCCCCCATGGCCAATACAACAAAAAAACCGCCTCAATCAAGCAAAACCATATTGCAATGCAATGTTTGCCATGCCACTTCTCTTCCACGCTGTAGATTTCGATACCCTAAAACTCCCGCCGACAGGGAAATCTATGCGTACGAAACACTACTCTTAACTAGCAAACTCACTTGCACATGCCACGCATCCCCGAGGTCAATTTCCATACCTTACAGCATTCACCGCCGAACAAATCTACACCCCAATCATGATCCTCCAAACAGCGACGCAAATCATTCCGAATCGCCGACAAGGCCGTCCATACTTAACGACAGGCACCCTTTGATGAGCAACGCGGAAATTTAACCAAAGACTCACGAGACAAATTTCTACGGCTCATAACATCCACCTCGGTGGAAACGTACACCTCAAATTACTTCCTCCAACAAGCGACGCGCATCACATCTACGATACCATGCATCTTTAACCACAGACATCAAACGAGGAGTAAAACGTACCTTAAGCATGCATCCACTAACTAAATTCTCATGCCTTAGAGCACCCATCGAAAGGCAAGCCCATCGCCCATCCATAATGCAAAGTCACCCATCTATAGCAGCGCCCTCCATCACCACGCAACTACATCCGCCAGCCCAAAGCGTCAATTCTAGTTCGTTGTCCAAAGTGTAGTCCAGATACAATAAGAGTCGTTACCTGTCATCCCAGGAGGGAACCTCACGGCACCCCCCATATCCTCGGGTCCGTGGGGGCGGCACTCCCCAAAGAATTCCAGCCTCCAAGAGTGGTCTTGTCGACCGGCATTCCCCCTGCGGAGATAACATCCACCTTGGTGGAAGCGTACACCTCAAATTACTTCCTCCAACAAGCGACGCGCATCACATCTACGATACCGTGCATCTTTAACCACAGACATCAAACGAGGAGTAAAACGTACCTTAAGCATGCATCCACTAACTAAATTCCCATGCCTTAGAGCACCCATCGAAAGGCAGGCCCGTCGCCCATCCATAATGCAAAGTCACCCCTCTATAGCAGCGCCCTCTATCACCACGCAGCTACTCACATCATAAAAACTTCCGGCACGGCTAGCATGATCAAGCGAATCGGCCATTTCCACACGCAGCCAAAGACATTAATTTCTGAGCAACGCGTTCCTTATCCAAGCAACCATGAAGTAAATTCCCATGGCTTAAAGTACGCGCTGACGGGCACGTCCATCATCTATCAATATTGCAGTCATCCGTCTTTAAAAACGCCCGCCGTCACCATGCAGCCAAACGCACCATAAAAAACGTTCAGCACGCCTAATGTGATAAAGTAAATCGCTTGACCCGGAAGCCTCTCAGTAGTGAGATACGCTAGAAATTCTCAAGCCCTATAAGCAGTAAGCCTATCGCCCAGAGCGTCAATTATCCACAGAGCTTCCCTTATTGATCAGCAACTCTAATACTTCAAGCTATCCACTCTAGGCATGGATCTCCTAACATATACATTAAAGTAGTCATGGGTAAAAAACTATCTACCGCTAGAAGCGTTAAAGACCCGAGAAGAAGTTCCACCAAAGATGAATAAAAAAAACTACTTGAAGACTAGAAGCAATAAATATATGAAAAATCCTTCCACTATAGATGAATAACAACCATGAATAGTCTAATTATCTACTGCTAAAGGCGTCAAAGGCTAGCCCCTATGAACTTCAAACATAAATATTAACAAGAAAATTTTGTTTGAGGATTGCTGGTTGTCCTAAGTGAAAGAACCACATTGTTCTTTCACCCGAGCATTTTAGCTATCAACATAATAGCATTATTCGCTCGATGGACTTCAGCTGGTTCCAGCATATGGGCTGGTTCCATTAAAAATCTCGCAGTTTCGTTCAAGGTGACCGATATACTCCTCAGGAGCTGCCACATCAGTCACCTCGGGGCAGCTCGACTGCGGGGTTCCAGATGACCACGAACCCATATATATATATCGGTCACCTCGAACGAAACTGCGAGATAAATATTAACGCTATGTAAACGCACGCTGAGAAATCTAGAGCTCTAATGTATTGATTGAAAATATGGGACTATCCTAGACTTCCACTATAGATGAATAACAACCATGAATAGTATAATTATTTACTAGTTAAAGCATCAAAGGCTAGCCCCTATTAACTTCAAACATTAATATTAACGCTATGTAAACACACGCTGGGAAATCTAGAGCTCTAATATATTGATTGAAAATATGGGACTATCCTAGACAGAAATAAACTTTTTACTTAATATGAGAGACTGGGAACCAATCACACCTTATCGGGAATCACACCTTATCGGGAAACTCATTCCTGGCACTTACCTATACCAAACTGATACACATACCCATTTACCTAAGACCCACACCCTCCTCTGGCAATCACCCGAGAGACCCATACCTATCCCGGACTCGCACCTTACTACCCCAGGCACCCACTTATGCCACTCTAAATGGGAACGGAATGAAACAGAACGCACGGACATCCAAGACACACATCCTTCCCGGCAACCACCCAAGAAACCCGCCCCTATCTCGGACTCACACCTTACTATCCCAGGCACCCACTTATGCCACCCTAAATGGGAACGAAATGAAACGGAACAAACGGACATCCAAGACACACACCCTAGACCATATTTGATATTTGTATGAAAAGAGTGCTTTAGAACCCGCAAACTACCCCTACTTACGTGGAGGTACTGCAGGGCATCAGGGGAAACGTAAGGCCCGAAGACACCAACACTACCATTAAAGCAGTATGACCAACGCGGTCGGGCCACATACTGGTCGAATTCGGAGCAGAGGCCGACAATAAGGAAGTATTCAGCATACAGGAAGTCCTCGGCAAAAGCGCAGCTATATCCTCGCTCGAGCCGATCGCAACGATCGACATAAGAGACATTGACTGCGTGACGGATCTGGCTGAGGTAGAAGAGGCCATCAAAAGGGAGTTGCCTAGCGTGGGAAGGATAAACGCGAGACTGACACCAGAGAA
Organism: Odontomyia ornata; assembly: GCA_963969285.1. Lineage (NCBI taxonomy): Eukaryota > Metazoa > Arthropoda > Insecta > Diptera > Stratiomyidae > Odontomyia > Odontomyia ornata. The sequence continues at coordinate 110,352,217 of OZ017741.1, read as the reverse complement.
CCATAGGGGACAACGCATGGCCATAGTTGACTTGACCGAAAAGTACGCCGAACAATTCCTGAACAAGGGACTCACATATAAAAGGAACTCACAGCAGCCGGAGGCGCTGGGGCTGGGGGATCGCTCTTCTGGCATTTCTTCTTCCCCTCTCCCCTCCCGCTAGGAAAGGAACTCCCCAGCTTGAAGGCGCCCCACGGCGCAACAAAACGAGACCTGGCCCGAAGTAATGTGTCAAACGGTTCCAGGCTAGGTTCTCAGATTGACAGGGGAGGTGTTTAGTGGGTAGTCCAAGGGTATCCTCCATGGGAGTCCCACACTGCCAGACTTGGCGGGCGTAAATGCCTTTACCTCCCTACCACAAAAAAAGGGCAAAGTAAGAATAGGGTGGGTTTTCTGTAGGACACGGCGAAGAGCAATGCCTCTTCAATGTTTCAAATGCCTTGACTATGTTCACACCACACAAGTATGCAAAGGACCCGATAGGATTTCCTTATGCTGCAAATGTGGTGAAATGGGACATAAAAGAAAAGAGTGTACGAAGGAGGTACACTGTATTCCTTGCAAGGATGCTGATTCAAGACCTGATCTTGGACACGTCTTGGGATCAGGAAAATGCCGGGTTTTCCAGGAAGCCCCAGCCAAGAAAAAATCAGGAATTCGATGACCCGCATCCAGCAGCTAAACTTTCACCGCAGTTCAACCACCCAAAATCTACTTAAGCAGTTTGCAAGGGACATGAAAGCCAACTTCTCGCTGCTGAGTGAGCAACATCACGATTAAAGTTCAGCATCATGTTATTCTGACGAAACTGGTACTGCCGCCATCTGGGTTCGAAATAGTGATTTCCAGGCGGAGAGTTGTGAACGTGGGGATGGTTTCGTGTGGATTCGGCGCTCAGGGACCACTTTCTTCAGTGTGTACATAACGCCAAACGAATCGATATCATCTTTCCAAGCCAAGCTTCATGCTTTAGAGAGCACTGTCTCGAACGCAGACGGGAATGTGCTCGTTGGGGGGGACTTCAGCGCGAAAGGAATCGAATGGGGGATGCTTCAAACAGATCCGCGTGGAAAACGAATCCTGTAAATGGCAGCCAGGACGGCGCTCGTCATACTAAACTCCGGGAAAACGCCGACTTTCCACCGTATTGGATGTGAGGGAACCATACCGGACGGGACATTCGCCTTGGAGTCCTTAGTATGGAGGATACACAACTGGAGGATATTAGAGGACTACTCAACCAGTGATCATCAGTGCATTTTGCTTGAAATAAACGATGTCGTCTTTCGACGTCCGTGCTCTCAGCTTTCCACAACTAGATGGAACATTGGAAGGATGGACGTCGAAATGTTCATCGAGGATCTCACAGTAGGTGCACCACTACAGGGGGATTTGGAGGGGACAGAAATGCTAGCAACTCAAGACGTGGTAAACTCTTCTATGAGCATCATTACGACTGCTTGCTGTGCTTCTATGCCTCGTCGAAGACCCCGGCACGACAAGCCCCCAGTGTACTGGTGGTCAACTAAAATCGCTGAAAAGCGAAGGGAGTGTCAGAAGCTTCGGCATGAGGCTCAACGGGCACGGAACCACGACGAGGCAAGCAACCGCGCAGCAGCATATAAAGGGCCAGGAAATGCCTTGGAAAATTGATTAATAATAGCAAGGCTCGCTGCTGGCAAGACCTAGCGGACAATGTGAACAATGATCCGTGGGGCCTTGGCTACAAGCTGGTCATGCGGAAGCTTGGTTCTCTACGTAAGCCTTGTATACATGACGCGAAAAAGATGGACGCGATAGTATGGGGACTCTTCCATGGTGAAAAAGCTGTCCATGGTGAAAAAGCGTTCGAGTGCCCACTTTTCACACAGCCGGAACTGGAAGAAGCAGTCCTTTTGATGAAAGCGAGGAAGGCTTCAGGTCCAGATGGTGTCCCAGCTGAGGTGTTGCGGCTCGCCAACCACCATTGTCCCGACTTGCTGCTCAGCACATTCAACGCTTGCCTTCGGGACGGGGTTTCCCCGGTACGATGGAAGGTGCCGAGGCTCGTCCTGATCAGCAAGGGGAAGGGAAATCCCGAATCGCCATCTACATGCCGCCCGTTATGCATGCTAGACACGGCTGGGAAAGTGCTAGAGAAACTCATCAAAGGAAGACTCCCTGACGCGATTCGTTCTGCTGGGGACCTATCTCCTCGGCAGTATGGCTTTAGAGCAGTACGTTCTACCATTGATGCGATTGCAGAGGTGGTCAGTGCAGTCCAAAAGGCAGAGGAATATAGTCGCACATAGTCATTCTGTTGGTGACACTCGACGTCAGGAACGCCTTCAACTCCGCTAGATGGGTCGATATTCTGGATACGCTGGAAAACCCTTTTCAAGTTCCAGAATATCTGATGCGGCTTTTGAGGAACTATCTAAAGAACCGAAGCCTACTCTACGACACGACACAGGGCCAACGAAGGATGGAAACTACATCGGGTGTTACCCAGGGATCTATCCTTGGTCCGGACTTGTGGAACGTGTCTTATGACGGGCTACTGAGACTTGTGATGTGTGGTTGGATATGCGGGGGATGTTGTGGTTCTGGTCACTGGGCGCACCGTTGGACAGGCGCAACTTAGGCTAGGTATGCCAATGCGTCGACTGAGGGACTGGATGATTGCTCGCGGGCTTAGTTTAGCACTGGAGAAAACCGAAGTCGTCATCTTGACAAAAAAGAGAATCTCTAGAGTAAGGATAATTAGTATTGTAGATATACGAATCGAATCGAAGCCATCGTTGAAGTACCTCGCGCTACTGATTGACCCGAAAATGAGTTTCTCTGAGCAAATCAGGGCAATGGCTGAGAAGGCTGCTTCGGGAATATCGGCTCTGAGGCGACTTATGGTCAACGTAGGGGGACCCAGCCCATCAAGAAGACGCCTCTTGATGAGTGCTGTAGGGTCAGTGCTACTGTATGGAGCAGAAGTATGGGGCGGGGCACCCAGCTAGGAGGTGCACCGGAAACCTTTGGCACAGGTACAAAGGAGAGGGGCACTGAGAATGCATCTTCGTATCCAATAGTTTCTGATTCGGCGACGAAAGTCATTGCAGGCGTGAAACCTGTCGCCGTCCTTGCTAGGGAGCGCCGTGCTTTTTACCTGCACCGAAACAAGGATGCGAGGGAGATGGTTGTCCACGACGAGAGACAGCGCTCACTAAATGATTGGCAGCAGTCTTGGGTGAATCGCACAAGGGTAAGGTGGACTGCGTGCCTCATCCCGGATGTGAGACCGTGGCTAAATTGTATGGGGAGATTGACCTCTACCTGACCCAGCTTATGAGCAGGCATGGGTGTTTTCTGTCTTACCTGCCCATGATTGATAAGTCACTGTCCCTCGATTTTTGGTTTTTCTCAGGAGGGAAGGACAATGCCTGTCATTTATTTTTGCGTGTACAAAATGCAAAAGGCTGCGAAGGAACTCTACAGGGAGACGGGAGAGCTCACTCCGGATAATATAGTTGCAGTAATGCTCGAATTGGTTGACAAATGGAACCAGGTGGCACATTATGCTCGGGGTTCACAGCAGCCGGGGGCGTTGGGGCTGGGGGATCGCTTTTCTGGCACTTCCTCTTCCCCTCTCCCTTCCCGCTAGGAAAGGAATCTCCCAGCTTGAAGGCGATTTATGGCATAACAGAACGAAACCTGGCCCGAAGTAATGTGTCAAACCGTTCCAGACTGGGTTCTCAGGTTGACAGATGAGGTGTTTAGTGGGTATCCCGTGGGCATGGAAATCGCATGCTCTGTGCATAAATGGCATTCACCTCCCTACCACAAAGAAAAAAAACCTGTTGTCATGATATTCGATTAGGGGACTCTACCTTACTCGCACTATTTATTTCTAACTTGTGTTGACAATGTCGATATTGCGGGCTTGTACGTTTCCTATGTCATTTTCATGCGGTGCGTCTTAATTTGTTTCATATTTTGTTATTTTGTATGTTGGGTTGGTGGGTGGTTTCTGCTAGATATTATTTAGCTCAGTCAAGCTTTTTGTTTTGGTTCTTATCCGTAATATTTGATATTTTGTTAAGTATGTGTATGTTTTTACATGTGTTTTCTGCTAAAGATAATTTTATTTAGTCGAGGGATTTGTTTTGATTTTATACGTAGTGCTTGATATTTTCTTTAATAGCACAGTTTGTTGTTTCATGTGAAAATTTTGCTTTCAGGCAGGGCATGATGATGAGGTGCTAACACCACCTCCCGCATCACCGTGAACCCCATCGTTTCTTATGAATTCCAAACCCTTGAATGTCATGGAGCACCATGAATCGTGGTAGGTTTCAGTGAAGGAATTCTAAGAGACAGTCATATCGATATACAGTAACAATGGAGTTGACATTGATTGAGATGAGATGAATCCTATCCATGGGAATCTGACTAGATGACAAGTTATGTTGTGGCATTTCAAATCCCTAAGCGCTGAAAAACAAAGTAAATTTGAGAATCTGATTTATTGATTCTCTCCGTTAAAAAAATTAATTGCTGGTTAATAGCCATAGACGGTCCCAAACCCGTTTGAGAAAGAAGGAGGGAGCCCCTTGTTTCCCCAACCCATAGCTTCCATGATACCTAATCCCAAACCCCCCATTTGGGAATGCCGATCAACAAGAGCACTCTTGGAGGCAAGCATTCTTTGGGGAGCACCCCCTCCACGGGCCCGAGGATATGGGGCGTACCGTGAGGTTCCCTCCTGGGATGACCGGTTGGACAACGAACTGGAATTGATGCTTTGGAATGGTGGATGTGATGGTTTGGACCTAGTTGCTTTGTACAGTAGCGCCAAGGTGACAGTCGTGCATGAATGACTCCAATTTAACTATCCTTGGCAGGCCTCGGAATACGTTCGAAGTTCGCACCATTGTGTTGGTGGTGTAGGCTCAGTTGAGACGGACTCCTGATTATCGCTGGTCTAGCTCTGAGCATTTGTCCCCATAAGGGCTTGTGCCAACCCTCGCATGGCCTCCCTGCTCACAAAGATAACCATGGGACCAAAAAGGCGACTACACACACGAACGGAGATAGCGGCTCCGAGGGGGGACCCAACAAAACTGGAGCAACCAAAATCAAAAGACCAAAAGCATCCAAAAAAAGAAACAGAAAATAATAACAACGACGACGCAACCAGCGGTTGCAGCCACGATGTTAACAGTATATCGACAGCAGTACTAACGATGACAAAAACGAAGAGTAACACAATGACAGTGAAAGCAGACGAAAAACGGAGAATGGCAGACAGTCTGGTTCAGACAGAGATTTCTGCAGCAAAAAACTATGCGGATGCCAGAGGGTCCTATTAAGGAAAAGCAGGAAGCTCTGCAGGAGGCTTTTGGTGTTCGAGCAGTGGAAGGTAATATAAAGAGCATTGAAAATTCGATTGTCACTGCTGCAATCATTACCGAAGCGACCGATGGAAGGGTCGCAAATCCCGGCACAACAAAGAAACACCCTGAATCCATCGAGGAGATTATGGCACGAAAAGCAACGAGTGACCAGACACCGCGTGATTGCACCGCCAACGTCGAAAATGTGGCGAAAGTACTGCATTCGGAAACGGAACGTGAAAACCTCTCCCAAGGATGGTTGCAAGGTACAATTGCCACCCAGCGATACAAAGAAGAAAGGCTACTCCGAAAAGCGGAAGATGTTCTGAAAAGAATACAATCTGCATGCGACTCCCCAAAAATCAGTAAAGCAGTAAAGGTTGGGCTCCTTGAACTAGAGGAGCTCCTAGATCGCATAGGGCACTATCTGGGGAGCTGGTTAAAAGCCGAAGACGAACAGAAGGCTAAAAAGGTGCTTGGGGCGAAATCTAAAGGCGACATGCAGATAGTTCCGCCATTAAAAGTCAATAAAAGAATGGCGTCCAGCCCAATCGAAGGAGATCGGGATAAAAGAAGGAAGGAAGAGGCACTTGATGAGCGAGGAGCACCAGATCACGGGTTCCATACAGTGCTTACAAAAGGAGCGAAGAAAGCCGAAAAGAAACTCCTTCAAAAGTACCAGAAAGTAAAGTTCGCACGGACGAACAATCAGAAAAAGGACCTGATGCAAAACAGGAGAGGCAGAAGCCCCGACAAAGACCCCGGCAGCAGCCACTGCTTGTAAAGCCCCGAGATGGCCGATCCTACGCGGAGGTACTGCGGGACATCAGAGGAAACTTAAGGCCCAAAGACACGAATACTACCATTAAAGCAGTACGACTAACGCGGCCGGGCCACATACTGGTCGAATTCGAAGCAGAGGCCGGCAATAAGGAAGCATTCTGTGACGCATTAAAGAAAGTCCTCGGCAAAAGCGCAACTATAGCCCCGATCGAACCGATGGCAATGATTTAAATACGAGAGATTAGCTGCGTGACGGATCCGACCGAGGTAGAAGAGGCCATCAAAAGGGAGTTCCCTAGCGTGGGAAGGATCAACGTGAGACCGACACCAGAAAACAACAGGGGACAACGCATGGCCATAGCTGACTTGACCGAAAAGGACGCCGAACAATTCCTGAACAAGGGCAAAGTACGAATAGGGTAGTTTGTTTGTAGGATACGGCAAAGAGCAGTGCCTCTAAAATGTTTTAAATGCCTTGGTTATGGTCACACCACACAAATATGCAAAGGACCCGATAGAAGTTCCCTATGTTAAAAATGTGGTGAAATGGGGTATAAAAGAAAAGAGTATACGAAGGAGGTACACTATATTCTTTGCAAGGATGCTGATCCAAAAGCTGATTTTGGACACGTATTGGGATCAGGAAAATGCCGTGTGCTCCAGGAAGCCTTAGCCAAGGCAAAATCAGAACTCCGATGAACCGCATCCTGCAGCTAAACCTATACCGCAGTTCAACCGCCCAAAATCTGCTTGAGCAGTTTGCGAGGGACATGAAAGCCGACTTCTTGCTGCTGAGTGAGCAACACCACAATAAAAGTCCTGCATTATGGTATTCTGATACTGGTAATGCCAACATCTGGGTTCGGAACAGTGACTGTCAAGCGGAGAGTTGTGGACGGGGGGATGGTTTCATGTGGGTTCGGTGCTCAGGGACCATCTTCTTCAGTGTGTACCCAACACCGAACGAATCGATATCATCTTTTCAAGCCAAGCTTAATGCTCTGGAGGGCACTGTCCCGAACGCAGAGGGCAACGTGCTCGTTGGGGATGATTTCAACGCAGACGAATCCACGGGGAAAACGAATCCTGGAAATGGCGGCCAGGATGGCCCTCGTCGTAGTAAACTCCGGAAAAACGCTGATTTTCCACCGTATTGGCTGTAAGGGAACCATACCGAACGTGGCATTTGCCTCGGAGTCCTTAGGATGGAGGATACACAGCTGGAAAGTATTAGAGGACTACTCAGTCAGTGGTCATCAGTGCATTCTACTTGAGATAAGTGATGCTGTCTCCCGACGTCCGTGCTCACGGCTTTCTACAACTGGATGGAACATCGAAAGGATGGACGTCAAGAGGTTCGTCGAGGTGCTCACCACAGGTGAGCCGCTGCAGGGAGATTCAGATGGGAGGGAAGAACGGGCAGCTCAAGATGTGGTGAACTCTACTATGAGCATCATTACGACTGCTTGCTGCGCTTCTATGCCCCGTCAAAGACCCCGGCACGGTGAGCCCCCAGTATACTGGTGGTAAACTGAAATCGCTGAAAAGCGAAGGAAGTGTCACAAGCTTCGACGTAAGGTGAACAGTAGCAAGGCTCGCTGCTGGCAAGACCTAGTGGACAATGTAAACAAGGATCCGTGGGGCCTTGGCTACAAGCTGGTCATGCGGAAGCTTGGTGCCCTACGGGAGCCTTGTATACATGACGCGGAAGAGATGGACGCGATAGTGTGGGGACTCTTCCGCACCCATCCCGTCCATGTTGACGCTATCCTTGGTGAAATAGCAGTCGAGTGCCCACTCTTCACACAGCTGGAACTGGAGGAGGCAGTCCTCTCATTGAAAGCTAGGAATGCTCCAGGTCCAGATGGTGTTGCGGCTCGTCTATCATCATTGTCCTGACTTGCTGCTCAGCACATTCAACGCTTGCCTACGGGACGGGGTTTCCTTGGTACGATGGATGTTGGCGAGGCTCGTGCTGATCAGCAAGGGGAAGGAAAATATCGAATCGCTATCTGCATACCGACCGTTATGCATGCTAGACACGGCTGGGAAAGTGCTAGAGAAACTCATCAAGGGAAGACTCACTGACGCAATTCGTGCGGCTGGGGACCTATCTCCTCGGCAGTATGGCCTTAGAGCAGGACGTTCTACCATTGATGCGATTGCAGAGGTGGTCAGCGCGGTCCTAAGGGCAGAGGCATATAGTCGAACCAAGCGACGGATCATCCTGTTGGTGACACTCGACGTCAGGAATGCTTTCAACTCCGCTAGATGGGTGGATATTTTGGATACGCTGGAAAACCCTTTTCAAGTTCCAGAATATCTATTGCGGCTTTTGGGGCACTATCTGAAGGACCGAAGCCTGCTCTACGACAGGGCACAGGGCCAACGAAGGATCGAAATTACATCGGGTGTTGCCCAGGGATCTATCCTTGGTGCGGATCTGTGGAACGTGTCTTACGACGGGCTAGTGAGATGCCAGATGAGTCGCGCCCATCAAGAAGATGCCTCTTGATGAGTGCTGTAGGGCTAGCGCTACTGAATGAAAGAGAGGTATGGGGTGACGCTCTCAGCAAGGAGGTATGCCGAAAACGCTTGGCACAGGTACAGAGAAGAGGAGCACTGAGAATTGCATCTTCGTATCCGAAAGTCTCTGACTCAGCAGTGAGAGTGATTGCAGGTGTGATACCTGTCGCCCTCTTTGCTAGAGAGCGCTTTGCTATTTACCTGCGCCGAAACGAGGATGCAAGGGAGATGGTTGTCCGCGAGGAGAGACAGGGCTCGCTCAACGATTGGCAGCAGTCTTGGGTCGATTCCACGAAGAGAAGGTGGGCTGCGTGCCTCATCCTGGATGTGAGACCGTGGCTAAATCGAAGGCATGGTGAGATTGACTTCTATCTGACCCAGCTTTTGAGTGGGCATGGGTGAATTAGTCTTACCTGCACAAGATTGGTAAGCCACGGTCCCCCGATTGTCGGTTTTGCCCAGGAGAGGAGGACAATGCCTGCCACACATTTTTTGCGTGTAGAAAATGGGCCAGGCTACAAAGGGAACTCTACAGAGAGACGGGAGAGCTCATCCCGGATAATGTAGGAAACGAATTGGACTGGAAACGACATTCAAGACATGAGATTGCACATAAGGTTTAAAAGTAGGAAGCCTGCTGGAAAACGAGAATTCGGAGTGGCCTTCATTGCGGATAGAGAGTTCAAATCATACGTTACTGATTTTAAGGCAGTCAATGAATGGTTGTGTGCAATCCGTATAAAACCTAGCTGATTAATGTTCACGTCTCGACCGAAGAAAAGGACGAAGAAACGAAGGAATTGTTTTACAATCACCTGGAAAGACTGGTCGACCCATTGCCCACAAACGACACCAAAATAATTCTGGGTGATTTCAACGCTAAGGTTGACAATGAGCTACCTCATCGGGGAACAACTGGAGGATAAAGGCTCCACAATGAAGCAAATGACAACGGCCAGCGCCTGGTTGACTTTGCATGTAGCAGATATCTAATCATACGTTCGAGTTGCTTCCCACATTGACGCATTCATAAAATGACCTGGTTATCACCGGAAGGCAACACATCTTGTTCTGGTCCAGCAACGTTGGGCCTCGAGCATACTTGACGTCCGTACATACCGAGGAGCCAATTTTAACTCAGATTATTACTTGATCAAATTAAACTATCGATGCCGTATGTCAAAGGCATATTCAGCGAAGACCAGCACGCTACAAAAATTTGACATCGAAAGGCTCCAAACGGCGTCTGTGGCCGAAAATTTCATGGAGACCCTCGATAACCAGCTGGCTCCCATCTTATCAGACGTTTCGTTAAAGACGAGCAACGAACTCAGGATGGAAATGAAAGCGGCTATCAGAACCGTGGCAGAACAGACGATCGGACATCAAGCCCAGCGCAAGAGGAATGATTGGTTCGATGATGAGTGCCAGAATGCGTTGGATAAAAAGAATCAGGCGTACAAAGAATATGTAGGTAGGAAAACCAGGACGAAGAGAGAACACTATGAAAGTCTCAGAAAAGTAGCGAATAAGATAATTAGAAATAAGAAAAGCAAATACTATGACGACCAATTGAGAAGTATAGATATAAGTTTAGCGAGCAATAACACAAGACAAGCATACAAAGTAGTGAAAAGCCTGAAACGTGGTTGTCAGCCCAAAACTACGCTCTGTCGTGATGACAGCGGCAATGTAATCGCTGATGAAACCAAGATTAAGGAAAGATGGGCATCATATTTCAAGAACCTCCTTAATACTCCACTCAGCTCCAGAACATTGGAGCCTATAGATGTCTGCAGAGAGCGTCTATTGGCCCCACAAACTCTGGATGAAGTTTGTTCCATCATCAAAGCACAAAAGAATAATAAAGTGCCTGGTATTGATGTGATTCCAGTGGAGCTCATCAAATATGGTGGCATTAGTGTTCATCAAGCTATTCACAAAGTCATTCAGTACATTTGGCAACAAGAACATATGCCGAAAGAGTGGAGCCAATCAATTATATTCCCTATCCACAAAAAAGGTGACAAGCTACAGTGCGAAAATTATAGAGGCATATCACTACTTTGTACGGTGTACAAAGTGTTTTCTAAAATCTTAGAAAATAAAATCGGATCAAAGGCCAACAGTATTATTGGGGAGTATCAAGTTGGTTTTAGGGCAGCTAGACCAACAACAGACCAATTTTTCACAGTCAAGCAGGTACTTGAAAAATGCTGGGAGTTCAACATAGGCGTACACCAAATTTTCGTTGACTTCAAGCAAGCATACAACTGTATTGATCGTAACGTACTGTACCAAATAATGCTTGGTTTTGGCATCAAAGCTCAATTAGTCTGTCTTACCAAAATGACAATGACGTCGACAACCTCCCAGATCCGCATCAATAACCAACTCACCGATGCCTTTCACACGAATATCGGACTAAAGCAGGCAGATGGGCTGGCCCCATTGCTATTCAATTTGGCTCTGGAGTACGTCATACGAAAGCTACCTGTCGATACGCAAGATACATTGCTTTACAAGTTGAGCCAGGTAGTGGCCTATGCGGATGACATCAACATTATGTCACGGGTACTAACAACTGCCAAAGAACTCTTCCTGAAACTCGACAGCGAAGTAAAACTAGTAGGGTTACAAATCAACGAAAATAAAACAAAATACCTCAAATACACAAAATATCACACTTGGTGAATACAGTATCGAAGCTGTTAGCGAATTTGTGTATTTAGGCTCCAAAATAACGAAAACGGGCAATGAAAGAGACGGAATACACTGAAGAATACAGCTCGCAAATAAAATATTTTATTTAGTATTGACGATCTTGAAGATAAGCTGCATACACCGGAAAACAAAGCTCCAAGTATACAAATCTGTCATAAGACCTGTGTTATGCTATGGGTGTGAAACATGGACCCTAACCCAAGCATCCACAACTATATTGAACGCCTTTGAGCGACGGGTCCTGAGGTGGATAATCGGAGCGAAGCTAGACGGGGACCAATGGTGAATTCGATACAACCATGAACTGTATGAATTTGTCAACGAACCGGAGGTCCCAAGGATTGTAAGTCTGCGGAAGCTACAATTGGCTGGACACATGAATCGTATGGACGAACAACGGATACCCAAGAAGGTTTTCGTTGGGAGAACTGAAGGCCGGCGGCCAGTTTGGAAACCGAGGAAATGCTGGTCTGACTCAGTCGACGAAGACAGTTCATCGCTGCTCGGATTTTGGAATTGGAAGACACGATCAACGGACCAATCCGTTGGAGGCGCTGTTTGCAGGAAGCGAAAGCCCGAAAGGAAAGAAGAAATTTTATGAAGCAGCTCATTATCGCCAGTTACATTATTTATTTTATTCACATTGTGTACTGGTCCTCTAGCAGCAAGAGCAAATGACACCCCGGGCTCAACAAAGTTGGTAGGTATCACACTGTAGTGTATTTGATTTTGTTTTGGAGTAAATTTTACTTTTGCATCTTGTTACCGGAGACATCCTCGATGTGATGTTGGATGACCAAAGACACCGCAATTCACACAAGATAGTTTATTTTGGCTCCGTCTGAGCCAATTTGCACTCGCCGAGAGCATGGACATCTTTGCACTTGACACATCTATATTTCATGGGACAATTGGCAGCTGAATAGCCGACTCTTTGACACCTTTGGCACTGGTTGATCTCACTCTTCTGGAGGCGTTTCCACCTCACCACTCGGAAGTTCATGTACCTTAATTTTTGAAGCGCACTTGAACTGATTTTTCTCGAAATCTGGACCAAGCAATACGGCAAATTTTCACGCTCGATAATCGAGCTCCTTGTTGCGAAGCCTTTAACTGTAATAAATTCAATTTCCGGAGCAACTTCTTGAAGTACCTGAAGGAAATCGACTGTGTCCTCTCCGCAGTATAGATCCTTCAATAAAAAAGTCCGGTTTTTTTCGCTCCGTAAAGTGCGCAGCCACTCCAGAATTCAACCAGTACTTTCGTTCTAATCGTTAGTTTGTCGACATTCACTCTTTTGATCTCAAAATCATTGAATTTCTTTGGCTCCCAAAAACCAAACCATATCTTTGGCAGTTTACAGTTTCTTTTGATTAATATTGGCAGACGGACCAGCAAACAAAACTTTTGGTGTTTTCTCCCCTTTTTTTCATTTTTAAACATTCAATGAATTCATTATCAGGTTTAGTAAAACAATGTTCAGAATTGTTGTTATCTTCATTCTCTTCAATATTCATGGAATCCTCTAGCCCAGCTAGCGCTGCATAATAGTTCGTACTGATATTTGCTCCACCTGCGTTGAAGACTTCTTCTTGATCCGGTTCCTGTTGGGGTTTCTTCGATTTTTGTCTTCAGTTGCTTTTCACGTTATTTCTTTTTCTTTCTAGGTGAATTAAAAACACGTCTATACGTAACGAATGCTAGACCTAACATGAAAATGCTACCAATGATCGGGTTGGTGCGACATGAAAATCAAAGGCATTCAATGAAAACTACTTACGGATATGCACATTTGCTCCGTAACACATGCGTTTTCATTGTTTGAAAATAAATTTATTCTGTTTTTTCTTCTTCGCTTGGGTGTTATAAGATATGTTGGTAGAATTTCAGGTTGCAAGTCTTAATTAATTGCATATGATATACTTGCCATTGTGAGTGAAAGTATTAACTGCATGTTAGATTTGGTTATAAGTTTTAAGGGAAACATGCCCGTGCTTCGTTTTAAATTTTAAAAGAATATAAGGCGAATTCCTAACAATAACAATCAAAAACTTAATGGCCCAAATGGCTCTCTAAATTTATACGTTATCATTAACTCATTTCATCAAAAAAAAAAACTATAGCAAATTCAATTAATTACGATTATCACATGTTTTTAAAATTTAATTGGAAAAAGGAGAAAAAACCAATCAACACTATCCTAAAATTATTTATAATTAAGACACAACAGTGAAACTTTGATCCTACACCTAATATGTTGTAACTTAATTCTAATAAAATACAATCAAAAACTTTATCTTATACTAAAAAATTCTGTAACAATGTTCCTAACCTAAGTGTTTAATCTTATCTCTAACGGAATATAGTAAACATTACATATACCTAACCCATACCTAATTTTTAACAAGAATAAACAACAACACTAAATGTAGCAATAATGAGCTGAAACGAAAAACACCAGAACTGAAAAATAAACACGAATAATTTAGACATTGTTATTCAGCCACCAATACCTGGGTTGCGCCATCTCAACTCGATCAGCTTCAACGAATCTAGCAAATAAGTATCTCCATTGAAATTGTTGGTCTCGTGAACTCAAATTAGGAGGATATTTAATCTTCTTATCGGTGGCCCGTTGATATATGTGATATATGACTGGGACGCCATCAGAATCAAAAACATATCGATTCATGTCCAAATACACGAATGCTTCTGGAGGAATGAAGCCAGTAGCGAGGCAAGTCGCTATATAGCCGTCTGTAGGGTGGAACGGCTGTGAAATCCAAGGATTTTCACTCACAGTCACAGATCTTGCGATATGATTCCGAAGAAGTTTCAATATGAAGATATCGACCTTCGTCATTTCAGCAGTTTGATAAATTCTTCTATTCGATACATAATGTTTCCAATCCATCTCAGTCTTTCTGTACAAACCAGTACATGCACGAAGACATTTCCTTTCGAAAACTCTTAATTTTTCCATAGTACTAGCGCTCTGGTTGTACCAGATCTGACATCCGTATGTCAAAACTGGTCTAACCAGTGTCTTGTAACAGATAATTTTGACCTTTTGGTCAATGTATCTGGAATGAAAGAGTTTTCGAAGGGCCATGACTACTTCAAGTGCCTTACTGAGCATGATTTTCACATGTTCAGTATAGTGCAGGTACTGATCGACATAAACACCGAGGTATCGAACACAGGATTTATGTGGAACCCGTTCTAGACTACTCTCACCAGCCATGATGTGGAAATCTTTCCAATTACGTTTCAGGTCTTGACTGACCCCCTGCAGCGTTGTCCGAAACAAGATTGTTTCACACTTCTGTGCATTGTTTTTCATTCGCCAATTGTCAGTGTACAGCTGTACATCATTGAACATTTTTTGGAGATTGCTCTGAACTATTGTAGCTTTTCGGTCTGCCGTATAGATGATCAGATCATCAGCAAACGCTACCAATGATTGCGTTGGCGAGACGTTAAAATCAAAGCCGTTCAATAGCTTGCGAATGAAGATTGAGAAGAGCAGAGGCGCAGTAACTGATCCCTGCTGTAGACCATTCAAGACCTTGAACTCGCGCATTGTTGTCAGATTTTCATCAGTTACAACAAACGATTTCCCGTATAACATATTACACATCATGGCGACAAGGTGTCTGGGGAACTTGTCCTGAAGAAGTTTAAAAATTAGTCCATCTAACCATACCGTATCAAAGGCTTTCTCCATATCAATGAGACATGCTCCAACACATTGTCTATCATTTAATTTCCAACAGATGTCTGAGGTTACTTTCGTTATTGCATGTGTGGTCGAATGCCTGGCACGAGAACCAAATTGGCAATTCGACATCAACTCATTTTCCTCAATGTGGGCGTTTAATGCTCTGTTGAGTATCACTTTGTAATGATTTTTAAAATTTCTTTGCGATCGCGGAACCGACCTCTCATCGGTTCTAGACGTTAAGTCTGAGTAGTGCCAACAGAGGGTACCAACCGGTCAACCAATCCGTGCACCGTAACCCATTCACGCGGTGGCTGCTTGTCGGCCAGCTAGATCGGAGAGGATTTCGGTCGCGGGTCTCCGAATGGGTTACGCTCATTTACAATATTCAGCCACCTGTACACGCCCGTTTTCAAAACGCGTTAACAAAAACAAAACCACACGGAGAGGAAACCTACTTTACGTTACTCCGTATTTCTTCATCAAACAGTCAAGAACAAAAACCAAATTTTTACTTCGTGTTCCCGAATTTCTGACGCGGTACCGAAAAGTATACTACGTTAACTGAACCCGACGAAAGCTACGTTAAAGAAAAATCAAAATCAACTAAGGTACCGCGTACCGCGCGCGACGCGAAACCGACTTCAGCGGATTATCTCAAACCCTACCCTCGCGTCGGCATACTTACCCTGCACCTCATTTCCCGCTGAAAAGCAGAGCTACTGGAAAGGAAAGTCTATTTTTCTCGTTAGCAATTCATGTTGTTATTCATAGATAAATCACAATCGTGGTCTTATACAGTAAATAATTGATTTTACCAATTACGCTATCTCCTAAATACAGTCTACCGTCCTCCGTCAATGGAAGACCCAATTACGTAACCAATCTGTACATAAGCTCAGCTCACTATCTGAGATTCATTCAATAGTATCTATCAATTTCATAGGAAAAGTATTCTGATCAGTACACTGTTCCCTTCCCTGTTTCAAAATATCATACTATGTTAATGCGTAAAAGAAAACAAAACATTCCTTGAAATGATTGTAATGATGACTATTCCAAAAGGAATTTGTGAGATGTGAGTTGAAGTAATTATTTACTTCGATGACTTGGCAATTCAAGCGTAATTGAATTAAATCGATTTGTCCAATTGGATTTGATTAACCTAAATTATACAACTGTTCATTTGGATATTTACTCTTACATTTAGTACAAATATCATATCTAGATTTGATTAAAAATAAAATTATTGCCTAAATTTGATTAAATAGTAAATTTTAACAAACGCTTTCAACAATTATCTAAATGTGATGAAGATTTAATTCCTATACGCGTTGAACATAAAGGAAATGTTTGAGTATTCATAAAAAAAATCACAAAATATATTCACAATCTCGTTCCGCTTCTCATCTTAATCGATCCAAACGAGATAAATCCGGAACCTTTGATATACCTAAGCGATATCCTGTCAGTTCTCGTAGTCGTCGGCATCGTCGAAACTCAGAAACAAGTTCATTATAATATTATCGAATCGCCAGCCGTTTTGTTCTGCATGTTCGGGTGCGTAGTAGCGATCCGAGAATCGATGCAGTTTGTGTAGGCCCAGCTTCCCGTGCACGTAGAGGCCACTCGCAATTAAATTCTGCATATAACTGCTGTCGATTTGATGATTCTTCACAGACCTGGGAAAGATTGCTGGCGAATCAATCTGCAGGCGATCCACAATTCCACTTGAATTTGCAAAAAGTTTATCAGAATCTTTAATAAGTTTCATTATTATCCGGTAGTTGGCCTCAATACAATCACGTAGTCTATTCAAATGATTTCAATATGGTAGTAACATATCTTGATGTTCGATGGATAATGTATTTAGGTATGATTCAGTCTTGTTTACTCTGAGAACTGAGTATGTTCTGATTCATTAGCACTGGGTTTTCCCGCGCAAG
This sequence comes from Odontomyia ornata, assembly GCA_963969285.1. Classification (NCBI taxonomy): domain Eukaryota; kingdom Metazoa; phylum Arthropoda; class Insecta; order Diptera; family Stratiomyidae; genus Odontomyia; species Odontomyia ornata. Next base: position 110,335,148 of record OZ017741.1, on the reverse strand, counting down.
TTAAAGTATATTGAAAATTATTAATCTCGCGACAGCTGCGAAATGCTAGTATTTAGGTTATATGATAATACGGAAGAAAAAAGCAAGATTAAATACATTCGATTACGAAATTGACCCAAAATTTACTCAATTTAAGGGAGTGTTCCGCATTTCATGCAAATTCGCTAGCATTGAATTCGTGAATCGTCTGCTCTTGATCTGGATTGACGTCATGAGAAATTTTTCCGGAACTGTCTAATTTTCGAAAGAACATTACGCTCAAAGTTGACGATTTCAAATATGAGTACGCGTACCACACATGCTAATTCACATGGCCATGCAAATAGTAAAGATTAGATAAGCGGTTCCGAGTTACAGTTGTACTCCGAACACTATAACACTGTCACTTCGATTTCCTTATGTGTGGTTCATTACAGTGATCCATTAGCATTGTTCCACACATTTCGAACGAAGCACTTGGGGTTCACCTAGAAATACGGCCAACTGAAATATTGCAATAAACAGATTTTCAGGATTTGTATTGGACTCAGTACAATGGACAAGACATAGGGGGGAACGCCTGCAAATTTTCCTTCGAAGAAAAGTTTATTTCACACTTTTATGAAAAGAAACGATCAAATACCCGATTCAGGACAAGCCAAAATTTGTTCGATTATGCTTTGGTTTTTCTGGGGTGAATAAAAAACACAAGTCATTACGTTTGCCGACCAGCAGATTTCGATCCGCAGAAATTTTCCCAACAAGCATCAAAATTTATCGAAGGAAGATGCCACCTAATTTTCCAATGCGGTCGCTTGTGCAGTCAACAAGACAACAAATCGAAAGGTTCAACCCAGCATATGAACATAAAGCCCGTTCGAATTTAGTGCTTGAAAATACTGTAATTTTATTTTCCGGGAAAAAGCGCAATCATTAACACATTTCATCAAAAAAAACTATAGCAAATTCAATTAATCAGGATTATTACATATTTTTAGAATTCAATTGGAAAAAGGAGAAAAAACCAACCAACACTATCCTAAAATTATTTATCATCTTAACACTACAGTGAACTTTGATCCTACACCTAATATGTTTTAACTTGATTCTAATAAATGCAGTCAAAAACTTTATCTTATACTAAAAAAATCTATAACTATGTTCCTAACCTAAGCGTTTTACCTTATCTCTAACCTAATATAATAAACATAATATAAACCTAACCTATCCCTAATTTTTAACAAAAATAAACAATAACACTAAATGTAGCAATAATGAGCTGAAACTCAAAAACTAAATAACGAAAAACACCAAAACTGAAAATAAACACGAATAATTTAGACATTGTCATTCAGCCACCAATACCTAGATTGCCCCGTCTCAACTCGATCAGCCTCAACGAATCTAGCAAATGAGTATCTCCATTGGAATTGTTGGTCTCGTGAACTCAAGTTCGGAGGATATTTTATCTTCTTATCGGTGGCCCGTCGATATATGTGATATATGACTGGGACGCCGTCAGAATCAAAAACATATCGATTCATGTCCAAATACATGAATGCTTCTGGAGGAATGAAGCCAGTAGCGAGGCAAGTCGCTATATACCCGTCTGTAGGGTGGAACGGCTGTGAAATCCAAGGGTTTTCACTCACAGTCACAGATCTTGCGATATGATTCCGAAGAAGTTTCAATATGAAAATATCGACTCTAGTCACTTCAGCAGTTTGATAAATTCTTCTATTCGATATATAATGTTTCCAATCCGTCTCAGGCTTTCTGTACAAACCAGTACATGCACGAAGACATTTCCTTTCGAAAACTCTTAATTTTTCCATAGTACTAGCGCTCTGGTTGTACCAGATCTGACATCCATATGTCAAAACTGGTCTAACCAGTGTCTTGTAACAGATGATTTTGACCTTTTGATCAATGTATCTGGAATGAAAGAGTTTTCGAAGGGCCATGACTACTTTAAGTGCCTTACTGAGCATGATTTTCACATGTTCAGTATAGTACAGATACTGATCGACATAAACACCGAGGTATCGAACACAGGATTTATGTGGAAACCGTTCAAGACTACCCTCACCAGCCATGATGTGGAAATCTTTCCAATTACGTTTCAGGTCTTGACTGACCCCCTGCAGCGTTGTCCGAAACAAGATTGTTTCACACTTCTGCGCATTGATTTTCATTCGCCAATTGTCAGTGTACAGCTGTACATCATTGAACATTTTTTGGAGATTGCTCTGAACTATTGTGGCTTTTCGGTCTGCCGTATAGATGATCAGATCATCAGCAAACGCTACCAATGATCGCGTTGGCAAGACGTTAAAATCAAAGCCGTTCAATAGCTTGCGAATGAAGATTGAGAAGAGCAGAGGCGCAGTAACTGTTCCCTGCTGTAGACCATTCAAGACCTTGAACTCGCGCATTGTTGTCAGATTTCCATCAGTTACAACAAACGATTTCCCGTATAACATATTACACATCATGGCGACAAGGTGTCTGGGGAACTTGTCCTGAAGGAGTTTAAAAATTAGTCCATCTAACCATACCGTATCAAAGGCTTTCTCCATATCAATGAGACATGCTCCGACACATTGTTTATCATTTAGTTTCCAACAGATGTCTGAGGTTACTTTCGTTATTGCAAATGTGGTCGAGTGCCTGGCACGAAAACCAAATTGGCAATTCGGCATCAACTCATTTTCCTCAATGTGGGCGTTTAATGCTCTATTGAGTATCACTTCAAACACCTTGCTGATGTTAGGCAGCAAGTTGATTGGGCGATAGCTTTTCGGGCATGAAGATTCTTTTCCTTTCTTCAAGATCGGAAATACCTTAGCCTTTTTCCACTCATTTGGGAAATATGAATTGCTCAACATGTTGTTGAACAATATGCAATAATTCCTAATAGCGACCTCAGGCAAATGTCGGAGAACTACATTTGGAATACCGTCAGTACCGCATGATTTCTTGTTGTTTATCCTGCGAAATATGAAACATAAGTCTTCATAGCTGACAAAATAATCAATAAGATTCAAGTTCGGTATGAGGTCAGATGTTAATGTTTCATTGAAATGAAGAATTGATTGGCCGTTCAGGCTTGACTTGAAGTCGCAAACTTTTGCTTCAACGACCTCTAAAACTATTTCATTCCCTCTCTCAGGGTTTGGTAGATGAACCAATTCAAAATGTGTTCCAATCAGGGCAAGTTTATCTTATCCTTCACAAATGATCCTGTTTCCATTTCTATCCGGAGTCGTACTATCAATTTCGATACCAGCCCAATCGAGAAGATTTATCTCATCACTAGTGACTTCAAGATTCGATACCTTCACTCGAGACTTCTTGCGGAATATGCTATTCACTTTCGTGAACACGCCGTCTGGGTCCTGTGGGCTAATACCCCTCAATTTTTCCGCCCATTGATTGCTGACCTCACTCCTGAAGTATGACCGGATTAAGTTCCGGACATTCTTCAGATGTAATTTCAACAAAGCCAACGAGGGATGGTTGTAATCCAAAAATCGTCGATAAATATTGTTGACGCGTGTGGGAAGAAGGCTTTTCAATCTTTTCAACCTTGTGATCTTGAAGATAAGCTGCATACACCGGAAAACAAAGCTCCAAGTATACAAATCTGTCATAAGACCTGTGTTATGCTATGGGTGTGAAACATGGACCCTAACCCAAGCATCCACAACTATATTGAACGCCTTTGAGCGACGGGTCCTGAGGTGGATAATCGGAGCGAAGCTAGACGGGGACCAATGGTGAATTCGATACAACCATGAACTGTATGAATTTGTCAACGAACCGGAGGTCCCAAGGATTGTAAGTCTGCGGAAGCTACAATGGGCTGGACACATGAATCGTATGGACGAACAACGGATACCCAAGAAGGTTTTCGTTGGGAGAACTGAAGGCCGGCGGCCAGTTTGGAAACCGAGGAAATGCTGGTCTGACTCAGTCGACGAAGACAGTTCATCGCTGCTCGGATTTTGGAATTGGAAGACACGATCAACGGACCAATCCGTTGGAGGCGCTGTTTGCAGGAAGCGAAAGCCCGAAAGGAAAGAAGAAATTTTATGAAGCAGCTCATTATCGCCAGTTACATTATTTATTTTATTCACATTGTGTACTGGTCCTCTAGCAGCAAGAGCAAATGACACCCCGGGCTCAACAAAGTTGGTAGGTATCACACTGTAGTGTATTTGATTTTGTTTTGGAGTAAATTTTACTTTTGCATCTTGTTACCGGAGACATCCTCGATGTGATGTTGGATGACCAAAGACACCGCAATTCACACAAGATAGTTTATTTTGGCTCCGTCTGAGCCAATTTGCACTCGCCGAGAGCATGGACATCTTTGCACTTGACACATCTATATTTCATGGGACAATTGGCAGCTGAATAGCCGACTCTTTGACACCTTTGGCACTGGTTGATCTCACTCTTCTGGAGGCGTTTCCACCTCACCACTCGGAAGTTCATGTACCTTAATTTTTGAAGCGCACTTGAACTGATTTTTCTCGAAATCTGGACCAAGCAATACGGCAAATTTTCACGCTCGATAATCGAGCTCCTTGTTGCGAAGCCTTTAACTGTAATAAATTCAATTTCCGGAGCAACTTCTTGAAGTACCTGAAGGAAATCGACTGTGTCCTCTCCGCAGTATAGATCCTTCAATAAAAAAGTCCGGTTTTTTTCGCTCCGTAAAGTGCGCAGCCACTCCAGAATTCAACCAGTACTTTCGTTCTAATCGTTAGTTTGTCGACATTCACTCTTTTGATCTCAAAATCATTGAATTTCTTTGGCTCCCAAAAACCAAACCATATCTTTGGCAGTTTACAGTTTCTTTTGATTAATATTGGCAGACGGACCAGCAAACAAAACTTTTGGTGTTTTCTCCCCTTTTTTTCATTTTTAAACATTCAATGAATTCATTATCAGGTTTAGTAAAACAATGTTCAGAATTGTTGTTATCTTCATTCTCTTCAATATTCATGGAATCCTCTAGCCCAGCTAGCGCTGCATAATAGTTCGTACTGATATTTGCTCCACCTGCGTTGAAGACTTCTTCTTGATCCGGTTCCTGTTGGGGTTTCTTCGATTTTTGTCTTCAGTTGCTTTTCACGTTATTTCTTTTTCTTTCTAGGTGAATTAAAAACACGTCTATACGTAACGAATGCTAGACCTAACATGAAAATGCTACCAATGATCGGGTTGGTGCGACATGAAAATCAAAGGCATTCAATGAAAACTACTTACGGATATGCACATTTGCTCCGTAACACATGCGTTTTCATTGTTTGAAAATAAATTTATTCTGTTTTTTCTTCTTCGCTTGGGTGTTATAAGATATGTTGGTAGAATTTCAGGTTGCAAGTCTTAATTAATTGCATATGATATACTTGCCATTGTGAGTGAAAGTATTAACTGCATGTTAGATTTGGTTATAAGTTTTAAGGGAAACATGCCCGTGCTTCGTTTTAAATTTTAAAAGAATATAAGGCGAATTCCTAACAATAACAATCAAAAACTTAATGGCCCAAATGGCTCTCTAAATTTATACGTTATCATTAACTCATTTCATCAAAAAAAAAAACTATAGCAAATTCAATTAATTACGATTATCACATGTTTTTAAAATTTAATTGGAAAAAGGAGAAAAAACCAATCAACACTATCCTAAAATTATTTATAATTAAGACACAACAGTGAAACTTTGATCCTACACCTAATATGTTGTAACTTAATTCTAATAAAATACAATCAAAAACTTTATCTTATACTAAAAAATTCTGTAACAATGTTCCTAACCTAAGTGTTTAATCTTATCTCTAACGGAATATAGTAAACATTACATATACCTAACCCATACCTAATTTTTAACAAGAATAAACAACAACACTAAATGTAGCAATAATGAGCTGAAACGAAAAACACCAGAACTGAAAAATAAACACGAATAATTTAGACATTGTTATTCAGCCACCAATACCTGGGTTGCGCCATCTCAACTCGATCAGCTTCAACGAATCTAGCAAATAAGTATCTCCATTGAAATTGTTGGTCTCGTGAACTCAAATTAGGAGGATATTTAATCTTCTTATCGGTGGCCCGTTGATATATGTGATATATGACTGGGACGCCATCAGAATCAAAAACATATCGATTCATGTCCAAATACACGAATGCTTCTGGAGGAATGAAGCCAGTAGCGAGGCAAGTCGCTATATACCCGTCTGTAGGGTGGAACGGCTGTGAAATCCAAGGATTTTCACTCACAGTCACAGATCTTGCGATATGATTCCGAAGAAGTTTCAATATGAAGATATCGACCTTCGTCATTTCAGCAGTTTGATAAATTCTTCTATTCGATACATAATGTTTCCAATCCATCTCAGTCTTTCTGTACAAACCAGTACATGCACGAAGACATTTCCTTTCGAAAACTCTTAATTTTTCCATAGTACTAGCGCTCTGGTTGTACCAGATCTGACATCCGTATGTCAAAACTGGTCTAACCAGTGTCTTGTAACAGATAATTTTGACCTTTTGGTCAATGTATCTGGAATGAAAGAGTTTTCGAAGGGCCATGACTACTTCAAGTGCCTTACTGAGCATGATTTTCACATGTTCAGTATAGTGCAGGTACTGATCGACATAAACACCGAGGTATCGAACACAGGATTTATGTGGAACCCGTTCTAGACTACTCTCACCAGCCATGATGTGGAAATCTTTCCAATTACGTTTCAGGTCTTGACTGACCCCCTGCAGCGTTGTCCGAAACAAGATTGTTTCACACTTCTGTGCATTGTTTTTCATTCGCCAATTGTCAGTGTACAGCTGTACATCATTGAACATTTTTTGGAGATTGCTCTGAACTATTGTAGCTTTTCGGTCTGCCGTATAGATGATCAGATCATCAGCAAACGCTACCAATGATTGCGTTGGCGAGACGTTAAAATCAAAGCCGTTCAATAGCTTGCGAATGAAGATTGAGAAGAGCAGAGGCGCAGTAACTGATCCCTGCTGTAGACCATTCAAGACCTTGAACTCGCGCATTGTTGTCAGATTTTCATCAGTTACAACAAACGATTTCCCGTATAACATATTACACATCATGGCGACAAGGTGTCTGGGGAACTTGTCCTGAAGAAGTTTAAAAATTAGTCCATCTAACCATACCGTATCAAAGGCTTTCTCCATATCAATGAGACATGCTCCAACACATTGTCTATCATTTAATTTCCAACAGATGTCTGAGGTTACTTTCGTTATTGCATGTGTGGTCGAATGCCTGGCACGAGAACCAAATTGGCAATTCGACATCAACTCATTTTCCTCAATGTGGGCGTTTAATGCTCTGTTGAGTATCACTTTGTAATGATTTTTAAAATTTCTTTGCGATCGCGGAACCGACCTCTCATCGGTTCTAGACGTTAAGTCTGAGTAGTGCCAACAGAGGGTACCAACCGGTCAACCAATCCGTGCACCGTAACCCATTCACGCGGTGGCTGCTTGTCGGCCAGCTAGATCGGAGAGGATTTCGGTCGCGGGTCTCCGAATGGGTTACGCTCATTTACAATATTCAGCCACCTGTACACGCCCGTTTTCAAAACGCGTTAACAAAAACAAAACCACACGGAGAGGAAACCTACTTTACGTTACTCCGTATTTCTTCATCAAACAGTCAAGAACAAAAACCAAATTTTTACTTCGTGTTCCCGAATTTCTGACGCGGTACCGAAAAGTATACTACGTTAACTGAACCCGACGAAAGCTACGTTAAAGAAAAATCAAAATCAACTAAGGTACCGCGTACCGCGCGCGACGCGAAACCGACTTCAGCGGATTATCTCAAACCCTACCCTCGCGTCGGCATACTTACCCTGCACCTCATTTCCCGCTGAAAAGCAGAGCTACTGGAAAGGAAAGTCTATTTTTCTCGTTAGCAATTCATTTTGTTATTCATAGATAAATCACAATCGTGGTCTTATACAGTAAATAATTGATTTTACCAATTACGCTATCTCCTAAATACAGTCTACCGTCCTCCGTCAATGGAAGACCCAATTACGTAACCAATCTGTACATAAGCTCAGCTCACTATCTGAGATTCATTCAATAGTATCTATCAATTTCATAGGAAAAGTATTCTGATCAGTACACTGTTCCCTTCCCTGTTTCAAAATATCATACTATGTTAATGCGTAAAAGAAAACAAAACATTCCTTGAAATGATTGTAATGATGACTATTCCAAAAGGAATTTGTGAGATGTGAGTTGAAGTAATTATTTACTTCGATGACTTGGCAATTCAAGCGTAATTGAATTAAATCGATTTGTCCAATTGGATTTGATTAACCTAAATTATACAACTGTTCATTTGGATATTTACTCTTACATTTAGTACAAATATCATATCTAGATTTGATTAAAAATAAAATTATTGCCTAAATTTGATTAAATAGTAAATTTTAACAAACGCTTTCAACAATTATCTAAATGTGATGAAGATTTAATTCCTATACGCGTTGAACATAAAGGAAATGTTTGAGTATTCATAAAAAAAATCACAAAATATATTCACAATCTCGTTCCGCTTCTCATCTTAATCGATCCAAACGAGATAAATCCGGAACCTTTGATATACCTAAGCGATATCCTGTCAGTTCTCGTAGTCGTCGGCATCGTCGAAACTCAGAAACAAGTTCATTATAATATTATCGAATCGCCAGCCGTTTTGTTCTGCATGTTCGGGTGCGTAGTAGCGATCCGAGAATCGATGCAGTTTGTGTAGGCCCAGCTTCCCGTGCACGTAGAGGCCACTCGCAATTAAATTCTGCATATAACTGCTGTCGATTTGATGATTCTTCACAGACCTGGGAAAGATTGCTGGCGAATCAATCTGCAGGCGATCCACAATTCCACTTGAATTTGCAAAAAGTTTATCAGAATCTTTAATAAGTTTCATTATTATCCGGTAGTTGGCCTCAATACAATCACGTAGTCTATTCAAATGATTTCAATATGGTAGTAACATATCTTGATGTTCGATGGATAATGTATTTAGGTATGATTCAGTCTTGTTTACTCTGAGAACTGAGTATGTTCTGATTCATTAGCACTGGGTTTTCCCGCGCAAGTTAAAGTATATTGAAAATTATTAATCTCGCGACAGCTGCGAAATGCTAGTATTTAGGTTATATGATAATACGGAAGAAAAAAGCAAGATTAAATACATTCGATTACGAAATTGACCCAAAATTTACTCAATTTAAGGGAGTGTTCCGCATTTCATGCAAATTCGCTAGCATTGAATTCGTGAATCGTCTGCTCTTGATCTGGATTGACGTCATGAGAAATTTTTCCGGAACTGTCTAATTTTCGAAAGAACATTACGCTCAAAGTTGACGATTTCAAATATGAGTACGCGTACCACACATGCTAATTCACATGGCCATGCAAATAGTAAAGATTAGATAAGCGGTTCCGAGTTACAGTTGTACTCCGAACACTATAACACTGTCACTTCGATTTCCTTATGTGTGGTTCATTACAGTGATCCATTAGCATTGTTCCACACATTTCGAACGAAGCACTTGGGGTTCACCTAGAAATACGGCCAACTGAAATATTGCAATAAACAGATTTTCAGGATTTGTATTGGACTCAGTACAATGGACAAGACATAGGGGGGAACGCCTGCAAATTTTCCTTCGAAGAAAAGTTTATTTCACACTTTTATGAAAAGAAACGATCAAATACCCGATTCAGGACAAGCCAAAATTTGTTCGATTATGCTTTGGTTTTTCTGGGGTGAATAAAAAACACAAGTCATTACGTTTGCCGACCAGCAGATTTCGATCCGCAGAAATTTTCCCAACAAGCATCAAAATTTATCGAAGGAAGATGCCACCTAATTTTCCAATGCGGTCGCTTGTGCAGTCAACAAGACAACAAATCGAAAGGTTCAACCCAGCATATGAACATAAAGCCCGTTCGAATTTAGTGCTTGAAAATACTGTAATTTTATTTTCCGGGAAAAAGCGCAATCATTAACACATTTCATCAAAAAAAACTATAGCAAATTCAATTAATCAGGATTATTACATATTTTTAGAATTCAATTGGAAAAAGGAGAAAAAACCAACCAACACTATCCTAAAATTATTTATCATCTTAACACTACAGTGAACTTTGATCCTACACCTAATATGTTTTAACTTGATTCTAATAAATGCAGTCAAAAACTTTATCTTATACTAAAAAAATCTATAACTATGTTCCTAACCTAAGCGTTTTACCTTATCTCTAACCTAATATAATAAACATAATATAAACCTAACCTATCCCTAATTTTTAACAAAAATAAACAATAACACTAAATGTAGCAATAATGAGCTGAAACTCAAAAACTAAATAACGAAAAACACCAAAACTGAAAATAAACACGAATAATTTAGACATTGTCATTCAGCCACCAATACCTAGATTGCCCCGTCTCAACTCGATCAGCCTCAACGAATCTAGCAAATGAGTATCTCCATTGGAATTGTTGGTCTCGTGAACTCAAGTTCGGAGGATATTTTATCTTCTTATCGGTGGCCCGTCGATATATGTGATATATGACTGGGACGCCGTCAGAATCAAAAACATATCGATTCATGTCCAAATACATGAATGCTTCTGGAGGAATGAAGCCAGTAGCGAGGCAAGTCGCTATATACCCGTCTGTAGGGTGGAACGGCTGTGAAATCCAAGGGTTTTCACTCACAGTCACAGATCTTGCGATATGATTCCGAAGAAGTTTCAATATGAAAATATCGACTCTAGTCACTTCAGCAGTTTGATAAATTCTTCTATTCGATATATAATGTTTCCAATCCGTCTCAGGCTTTCTGTACAAACCAGTACATGCACGAAGACATTTCCTTTCGAAAACTCTTAATTTTTCCATAGTACTAGCGCTCTGGTTGTACCAGATCTGACATCCATATGTCAAAACTGGTCTAACCAGTGTCTTGTAACAGATGATTTTGACCTTTTGATCAATGTATCTGGAATGAAAGAGTTTTCGAAGGGCCATGACTACTTTAAGTGCCTTACTGAGCATGATTTTCACATGTTCAGTATAGTACAGATACTGATCGACATAAACACCGAGGTATCGAACACAGGATTTATGTGGAAACCGTTCAAGACTACCCTCACCAGCCATGATGTGGAAATCTTTCCAATTACGTTTCAGGTCTTGACTGACCCCCTGCAGCGTTGTCCGAAACAAGATTGTTTCACACTTCTGCGCATTGATTTTCATTCGCCAATTGTCAGTGTACAGCTGTACATCATTGAACATTTTTTGGAGATTGCTCTGAACTATTGTGGCTTTTCGGTCTGCCGTATAGATGATCAGATCATCAGCAAACGCTACCAATGATCGCGTTGGCAAGACGTTAAAATCAAAGCCGTTCAATAGCTTGCGAATGAAGATTGAGAAGAGCAGAGGCGCAGTAACTGTTCCCTGCTGTAGACCATTCAAGACCTTGAACTCGCGCATTGTTGTCAGATTTCCATCAGTTACAACAAACGATTTCCCGTATAACATATTACACATCATGGCGACAAGGTGTCTGGGGAACTTGTCCTGAAGGAGTTTAAAAATTAGTCCATCTAACCATACCGTATCAAAGGCTTTCTCCATATCAATGAGACATGCTCCGACACATTGTTTATCATTTAGTTTCCAACAGATGTCTGAGGTTACTTTCGTTATTGCAAATGTGGTCGAGTGCCTGGCACGAAAACCAAATTGGCAATTCGGCATCAACTCATTTTCCTCAATGTGGGCGTTTAATGCTCTATTGAGTATCACTTCAAACACCTTGCTGATGTTAGGCAGCAAGTTGATTGGGCGATAGCTTTTCGGGCATGAAGATTCTTTTCCTTTCTTCAAGATCGGAAATACCTTAGCCTTTTTCCACTCATTTGGGAAATATGAATTGCTCAACATGTTGTTGAACAATATGCAATAATTCCTAATAGCGACCTCAGGCAAATGTCGGAGAACTACATTTGGAATACCGTCAGTACCGCATGATTTCTTGTTGTTTATCCTGCGAAATATGAAACATAAGTCTTCATAGCTGACAAAATAATCAATAAGATTCAAGTTCGGTATGAGGTCAGATGTTAATGTTTCATTGAAATGAAGAATTGATTGGCCGTTCAGGCTTGACTTGAAGTCGCAAACTTTTGCTTCAACGACCTCTAAAACTATTTCATTCCCTCTCTCAGGGTTTGGTAGATGAACCAATTCAAAATGTGTTCCAATCAGGGCAAGTTTATCTTATCCTTCACAAATGATCCTGTTTCCATTTCTATCCGGAGTCGTACTATCAATTTCGATACCAGCCCAATCGAGAAGATTTATCTCATCACTAGTGACTTCAAGATTCGATACCTTCACTCGAGACTTCTTGCGGAATATGCTATTCACTTTCGTGAACACGCCGTCTGGGTCCTGTGGGCTAATACCCCTCAATTTTTCCGCCCATTGATTGCTGACCTCACTCCTGAAGTATGACCGGATTAAGTTCCGGACATTCTTCAGATGTAATTTCAACAAAGCCAACGAGGGATGGTTGTAATCCAAAAATCGTCGATTAATATTGTTGACGCGTGTGGGAAGAAGGCTTTTCAATCTTTTCAACCTTGTGATGGTTGGTGTTTCATATCCTTCCATATTGTTTCGATGTTTAATCTTGGCTTTTCAATCTTTTCAACCTTGTGATGGTTGGTGTTTCATATCCTTCCATATTGTTTCGATGTTTAATGAACTACTTTCTCAATCGTTTCCAACGTCAGCTTCTCTAACTTCGACAAATAGACATCTATTTCATCGTTAGTTAGATTCCTGTCATTAGGAACCATTGAGCAAGAGTTGCCACCGTCAGAAGGGGGACATTGCTTCTGGTACTCCCGATTAAACTTCTTTTGAAACTTTCCCCAGTCTGTTTTTTTGAAGTTCAACCGATGATTTTCGTGTTGAACTGGAATGAGGAAGAAATCATCCCTTTGATGATTGATTTCCATTACGATTGCGTTATGGTCGCTATCATAAGGAAGCACCTGCAGTTTCCGTTGAGGACTATTAAAGTTGAATTCGAGTCTTGCGTCAGCAATGCAGAGGTCCAAATATGAACTTGTCCTAGGGTATGTTGGGAACTCCGACCCATATAGATTGCACCTGTATTCAATCTGGTTCTCTGTTATCCACGATTTCAGGAATACACCTCTTGGATTATTGGTGGCGTTCAGCCATAATATATGCTTGGCGTTCAGGTCACCAGCAAGAATATAATAACTATGCAGCCTGTTCAATTCGAGTATTTCAAACAAGGAATTGAGTTCCTCCTTGAGCTTGAGAACAGTTCCACCAGTTGCATAGGCAGAGATAACGAAGAGGTTATCCCCACCTGGCAGTGAAATTTTGATAACGGACACTTCAAGAGATTCAAAGCTTTTGAATTCGACTTTTTCAATATTTTGGAAACGATAGGGTCTTCGAACCAATATCCCGGTGCCACCTCCCCCATCACCTATTACCCTATCGTTTCTTACGAATTCAAAATCCTTGAATTTCATGGAGTGCCATGAATTGAGGTGGGTTTCGGTGAGAAGCATGATGTCAGGCTTTTGCTTAACAATGAACTCAAGGAGATAATCACGCCGATGTATAGTAACAATGGAGTTGACGTTGATCGAGATGAGACGAATCCTATCCATGGGAATATGACTGGATGACAAACTATTTTGGAGCATGTTGACCTAAACTTTGAAAAACGAAATTGATTTTTTGGTCTTGCTTATTAATTCTATCTGAAAGCGATTCAAGTTGCTGGTAGATTTTAAGAAGCAGCTCATTATTGCCACTAACATTATTTATTTTATTTATATTGTTGTCTGCTGGTCCTCTGGCAGCAAGTGCAAATGATACCCCGGGTTTGATGAAGTTGGGAGGTAACAGATTCTGATTTACTTTGGTTTGCTTTGGTGAAAATTTAGCTCTTGCATCTTGATACCGAGGGCATCCTCGGTATGATGCTGGATGACCAAATGTACCGCAATTAACACAATACAATTTTTCTTTTGGCTCCACCTGAGCCAATTTGCATTCACCGGGGGCGTGGATATCTTTGCACTTAACACAGCGATAGTGCATTGCACAATTGGCAGCCGAATGACCGAATCGTTGACACCTGTAACACTGGTTGACCTCAGTTTTTTGGAGGCGTTCCCACCTCACAACTCTAAAGTTTAAGTACCTTACCTGTTGGAGGGCACTCGGACTACTGTCGTTGGAAATTTGTACCAAATAAAATGGTAATATTTTACCTTCTACAGTTGATCTCCTTGTAGCAAAATTTTTCACACACATGAACTTAACCGCTGGTGCTGCTTCCTGCAACATCTCAAGGAGATCGACTGTGTTCTCCCCACAGTCCAGGCCCTTCAATAGGAAGGTCTGATTTTTTTCCGCCTTTGGCGTATATGTAAAGTGGGGAGCTTGGACACTATTAAGAGCATCTTTCGCCTGTTTGAAGTCAGCCAGTGTCTTTGTCTTGATCGAGAGCTTATCACCGGTCACTCTCTTAATTTCAAAGTTTTTGATTTTATGTTCGGCTGCCAATAACCGAACCATATCTCCTCCACGCTGCCCAAAAACGTTTATTGGAGGAACTTTTTCATTTACCACATTAATTTTATTGGGAGGACCAGCAGACACACCGATTGGCTTCTTCTCCTTTTGCTTATTTTTTAATTTTAAATATTTAATGAAATTATTATCGCTATCAATATTACCTATCTTATCGTTGCTCTCTATCTCGACGTCCATTTCCTCGTGCATTGCAGACAGCACCGCATAATAATTGGCGCTGTCGTTCGCTCCTCCTGCGCTCAGGATATTTTCCGCATCATGGATTGTCTTGCTCATATCTTGCGATTTCTTTTTATTTGTTGGTACTCCTTTCCCGTTGGTCTTGCTTGTTGTTTCCTGTTTTTCATTCTTCTTAGTGAGTATCGGCTCTTCTTGGCCGGACGTATTCTGTGACTTCGCTTTTTGTTTGTTCCCATTTGACAACGTCCGGACCATATCTTCTAAACTCTGTATCCGGAGTTTTAATTCGTCATTTTGTTTCGTAACCCTTGTATTCTCCATGGTTACTTTTTCATAATCTTCGCTTGAAATCGTAATTCGCTTTCCATGCTCACAATTGTCTTGTTCATTTTTCCGCTTGTTCATTTTATCATTTGTAATTTTCATAATGCCTGGCTCTGGGTCCCCCAGCGGTGGGAAGCCGTACTCCATCCCCCCGGTGAAAAAAACTTATTTTCTTTCTTGAAACTTTCTCGTTGGTAAAGTCAAGATACTCGATAAATTGTTCGAATAGTTCGACGATGTAATAAGTTTCTTTATAAAATTACTTTGTAATTGACGTTTTTAAAAATTATTTTAATTTAAAAATTCTTGACAGGAGCGAATTAAAAACACGTCTACACGCAACGAGTGCTAGACGTAGAATTCCCATTTTTCCAATTGAATTACATAATATGCAATAATCACAATTAGTTGAATTTGCTAGTTTTTTTTTTTTGAGAAAATGTGTTTATGATAACGCATAAATTTAGAAAGCCATTTGGGCCATTAACTTTTTGTATTGTTAATGTTTGGAATTTGCTTTGTATTCTTTGATAATTTATACCGGTTAGTATTGAATAAAGCGCTTTTGACTTTGACTTTAAGACGTGAATAATAATCCTTAAGATAAATGAGTTTCTAATTTATTAATTTATTGTGCATTTGGAATCCAAACTTTTATTGTTTGAAAAACAAAATTTTGTAATACATTATCATTTCTTTATACACCCATCAATTTTTGTATTTCGTCATAAAATACCAGAACCAGAGCGGAGCCTGTGCCCCTTATAATATTAGATAGGGCTCCCTTGAAGAGCGCACTTGCACCTTCTTGTTGAAATATTTTCACCCAGCAATCCAATGTATTTTTGTACATAATATCGGACCCTTTGAGTCCAGATTGCATCATCATGCGCCGTCTTACCGTATCGAAAGGATATGAAATCACACCCGACACATTTGTGACTACCTAACATAACACAATCGTTAGTAACTCAATTGGATCTTGTAATAGAAAATTCACCTGAGCAATGACGAATGAGACCAATACATTGGTATGCTTTGGGTCGGGGAGCATGGCCTTTGCAGTATCGAAGAAGCCGAAGTAGCATGCTCTATAAATAATAATACCTTGTACTGACACAACAAACCCCCTATATAATCCTATGTATCCATCTGTTTTGAACGTTTTAGCTATACAATCGACTAGTCCAGTGTATTGTCGTTGACCATCTTTTCCAACGTCCGCACCTAAACGGGTCCTTGCATAATCGAGTGGATATACAAAAAGTAATGACGTAGCTCCCGCTGCACCACCGCTTCCAAGGCTGGCCAGAAAATATTTCCAGAAATGTTCTTCCTTTTTAAGATTTCCCATGAAAATTTTCTTGTAATAATCTTTGAAGGCAAAGTTCAATGCTTGTGTTGGAAAGTATCGAATCACGTTTGCTAAATTCCCCCGCCAAAATGAAGAGAATCCTTGCTCCGTAGGAATTCTAACGAAAGCATCTATTATCCCTTTATATTGATTTTCTGCCGTTATTTGCTTGGATGCAGCTTGAACTTGGAGGATAAGTTTCACTCGTTCAATCGGTGCAACCGCTGTTTTTGCCACGGCTGCTGATACTCCGCCAGCCATAAAATCAATGAAAAATGATTTAAATCCACTTTTTTCGGTTGATTTCTTTTGATTTTCTTCACCATTGCCCATTTTTCCTTTATTTGTCAATCAATAAAACTCATGCTTTTAAAAACTTACAACATTGAATTTTTTGATTGATACATTGTGGTCGACTTCGCTTTTATTTTTTGATAGTTTTGCATTAATTAAAATTCGCTCGTATCTTTAATTTCTTGATTGTATCTAATAAAATTAAAGGCTAGAAAATGTGGTTTTTTGTTTTTAGGTCTTTGTAAAAATTTTTTTTACAAAGACCTACCAGTTTCGCGACCTGTCTGTCCGTCTGTCCGTGCGTCACAGCTAATTTCCTCAGAAACTATAGAAGCTAGAATGCTCAAACTTTGTAAAAAGGTCAGAAGTGATTGGCCCTTAAAAAGATTATGGATCGTATTTTGTGAAGGAGGACTTCAACGTAACGAGGTGTTATAAGTGTCAAAAATACAACCACAAAACATTAAAATGTGAAGGGGAGCAAATATGTGTACAATGTGGAGGAAAGCATGACCTAAAGGACTGCAAAAGCACGATTGAGGAGTGCTCGAACTGTATTGGTAACAATAATAATGCTGATCATTCTCACAGAGCTGACTCTGTTGAGTGTCCGGAGTTTCAACGCAGAATATTGATCCCCAGGAGGAGCACCGACTACAACTTTGATGATTGCTAATCTTTCTAATCAATCAAGTGGAACAAATTTAACACTTATGTATGCTAATATAAAAACATAAGCTAAGTGATATTCAGATTTACCTGCAGCGAAATCCCTGACATAGATTTGATTATTCTCAATGAAATCTGGATTTACCCAGAAGAAGCAGGTTTTACAATATTTTTTTTTTTGTGGTAGGGAGGTGAAGGCATTTACGCCCGCCGAGCCTGGCAGTGTGGGACTCCCATGGAGGATACCCTTGGACTACCCACTAAACACCTCCCCTGTCAATCTGAGAACCTAGCCTGGAACCGTTTGACACATTACTTCGGGCCAGGTCTCGTTTTGTTACGCCGTGGGGTGCCTTCAAGCTGGGGAGTCCCTTTCCTGGCGGGAGCGGAGAGGGGAAGAGGAAATGCCAGAAGAGCGATCCCCCAGCCCCAGCGCCTCCGGCTGCTGTGAGTCCCTTTTATATTTCAGGACTGCCCGAGCATAATGTGCCACCTGGTTCCATTTGTCAACCGATTCGAGCATCACCGCGACTATATTATCCGGGGTGAGCTCTCCCGTCTCCCTGTAGAGTTCCCTTCGCAGCCTGACCCATTTTGTACACGCAAAAAATGTGTGACAGGCATTGTCCTCCTCTCCTGGGCAAGACTGACACTCGGGAGACCGTGACTTACCGATCTTGTGCAGGTAAGACTGAAAACACCCGTGCCCGCTCAAAAGCTGGGTCAGATAGAAGTCAGTCTCACCATGTCTTCGATTTAGCCACGGTCTCACGTCCGGGATGAGGCGCGCAGTCCACCTTCCCTTCGTGCAATTCCCCCAAGACTGCTGCCAATCGTTGAGCGAGCGTTGTCTCTCCTCGCGGACAACCATCTCCCTCGCATCCTCGTTTCGGCGCAGGTAAATAGCGCGGCGCTCTCTAGCAAGGAGGGCGACAGGTATCACGCCTGCAATCACTCTCACCGCCGAGTCGGAGACTGTTGGATACGAAGATGCAATTCTCAGTGCTCCTCTTCTCTGTACCTGTGCCAATCGTTTTCGGTATACCTCCTTGCTGAGAGCGTCGCCCCATACCTCTGCTCCGTACAGTAGCACTGACCCTACAGCACTCATCAAGATGCGTTTTCTTGATGGGCTGGGTCCCCCTACGTTGGCCATAAGTCGACTCAGGGCCGACATTCCCGAAGCAGCCTTCTCAGCCGTTGCCCTGATTTGCTCGGAGAAACTCATCTTCGAGTCGATCAGTAGCCCCAGGTACTTCACCGCTGGCTTCGATTCGACCTGTATACCTCCAATACTGATCATCCTTACTCTAGGGATTCTCTTTTTTGTCAAGATGACCACTTCGGTTTTCTCCAGTGCTAAACTGAGCCCGCGAGCAGTCATCCAGTCCCTCACTCGGCGCATTAGCATACCTAGCCTAAGTTGCGCTTGTTCAACGGTGCGTCCGGCGATCAGAGCCGCAACATCATCCGCATAGCCGACCAAGCGCGACTCATCTGGCATCTCAAGTCTCAGTAGCCCGTCGGTTTTACAATATTGAAGGATATAATGCGGTATTCTCCTGCAGACCTGGAAGAGGTGGAGGTACAGCAATGTACGTAAAAAATACAATCAATTTCATTACCAAGAGAGTGACGCCTGATAAGTATAACGTTATAATAATTGAAGTACGCCATGCAGGTAAAAAATAAAATTAGGGACGTACTACAATCCCAATCGTATGAATGCGCAAAATTTTTGCACAATAATAGATACATTACTCTCAACTGAAAAAAATTTAATCACAGCAGCGGACACAAACATTGATGTACCAACGGAATAACCAGAAACACGGATTTATACGGATACGCTAGAAACGAATGGAACGGTAATCATAAACAACAACCAAATTA
This sequence comes from Odontomyia ornata, assembly GCA_963969285.1. Taxonomy (NCBI): domain Eukaryota; kingdom Metazoa; phylum Arthropoda; class Insecta; order Diptera; family Stratiomyidae; genus Odontomyia; species Odontomyia ornata. Next base: position 110,315,715 of record OZ017741.1, on the reverse strand, counting down.
CTCGCCCAGTGTCAAATACCTGTCTGGATCATATAGTAACCATTGATTTAAAAGTCGCTGAAAGCATGACATACATATTTGAGGACTGGCCGGAGCTGGATCATCGTGTGTTAAAAATTGCTATTCAAGACCAAACCCTGAACAAACAGTAGCCGACCTACAAACCGTTCAGATTTCTAGACAAGGAGCTCTTTAAATCAAACATACGAGAGTTACTGGAAAAGCGGAAACCAAATAGTATTATTGAACTCAAAAATATCATCATATCTGCTAAGCAAAGTTCTACAATTGAGAAAAAAATCAGGTGTCGATAACGGACTTGGATAACGAAAAAAGTAATTGATGCAAGTATTAAAAAAAGGAAGGCATACATGGACTACAGGAAGAACAGTGGAAACCAGGCTTTCAAGTTTGTGTATATGCAAGCGAAAAAAGAATCGAAACGACTGGTGAAAGAGGCTAAATTCTTATATTTCTCAAGAAGAATGGAAACAGCGGCTGACAACTCCCGCGAAATATGGAAAATAATAAATGAGGTAAAGGATAACTCTTCAACCCAGGGTATATCACAAAACTTTCAACTGAATTCTGATGGGCCCTCTAACACATCATGTCCACGTGACGCGGCGAACTCATTGAATAACTTTTTTTCAAGAATTGGTGGAAGAATCACTAAAGAAATCGTTGCCAGTTCAGCAGGCAATGTAAATAATACAAATATCGCAATAAATTCCATCCTTCACATTCATCAAACAAATAAAAGGGAAGTCTTAGATGTAATCAATGAATTGAAAAAGAATACGGCGCCAGGCATTGATAGCATCACGATGAATGAGATTAGTATAATAAAGGAGGACATAGTCCAGATTATGGCAAATTTTATAAACGTGCATATTAGGAATGGGACTTTTCCGGAAGAAGAAAAACTTGCAAAAATAGTTCCTATATTTAAGGGTGGTGATCATCTTGACCCGAATAACTATCGCCCGATTGCGCTGCTGACGGGATTTGGTAAGATATTTGAAAAAATACTAAACAATCGATTAACATCATTCTTAGTTGAAAACTCTTTCATAAGCCAACATCAGTTTGGTTTTCAAAAGAACAAGAGTACTTTGGATGCCCTACATTCTGTCACACGTTTCATCAATATAGGACTTGACAGGGGTGATTATTTCATTGCAATTTTTGTGGATTTGAAAAAAGCATTTGATACAGTTGATCATGACCTCTTGCTTCGTAAACTTGAATCGTACGGTATTCAGGGTAGTCCTAAGCAGTTGTTTAAGAGTTACTTGGAGGGAAGATCGCAGAGAACTTTAATCAACAATGTCCTGAGTGATCATGCACCTACGGAAACAGGAGTTCCCCAAGGTTCAATACTGGGCCCAACTTTGTGCAGGAACAATGGCAGTTTTGTCTCGTCCTGAATAAAGTAGAACTGTGTCATCAGCATATAATGTGTGATATCCCGTCAGCCCACATGTATTTAGATTATTTGTGTATAGCAGTATATACAAATAATCTAAATACATGTGGGCTGACGGGGTATCACACATTATATGCTGATGACACAGTTCTACTTTATTCAGGACGAGACAAAACTGCCATTGAGAACACTATCAACGAGGATCTAGGAAAATTCCATCAGTGGTTAATTGGAAACAAACTAGTATTGAACACTTCAAAGACAAAATATATTGTTTTTAAGCAAAAGAACAAAGGAGACATAGATGTCGACCTAAATATTAATGGCGAAAAATTGCAAAGAGAGCTAGAAATGAAATATCTTGGTCTTATCATTATTATGACCTGGTTACCACACATAAATAGCTTAAGGAGGCAATTAGCCCCAATAATAGGATTGTGAAGAATATATGAGGATTTTCCAATGCACATCAAGAAACTTGTTCTAAATGCGTTAGTCCTGGCGAAATTGCATTATGGAGTACTTATTTGGAGTCAGTCAGCAAAGCAACATTTAAACAGTATATCCAGGCTGCTGACCAAAGCGTATAAAAATATTCTGAAGCTGCCAATGCTTACTCAAACTAGTTTGGTTTACCAATTGGCTAAATCATTAACCTTTAGTCAAATTATTATTATGGAGAAAGCTAAGTTTATCTACAGAAATTCAAAAACGAATGGATCGGAACGAGCGCCATTAATTAAGGTATTACAGATCAACCCATATAATGCGAGAAATGCAGATCAATTCGTAATACCTTTTGCCAGAACGGATCGTCTAAAGAACGATGCAACGAATGATGCTCTGCGTATATATAACAATCTACCAGAGATTGTTAAGGAAGCAAACTCACTTATGGTATTTAAGAAAAGACTAAGGGAGCATTTAATGACCACTGATTGAAGAGTGGACCTGTAATCCTGCTTTTATGAGCCCAGTATCTTAGGGCGTTCTTTTTTGACCCTATCGGCGAGATACTGAAGTGACAGTTACTCAGAGTTTTTTTTTAATGCGTCGTATTATTTTGAATTTTTTTTATCTCTGAAAGCTGATCATGATTTTTTTTGGACTAGATGTTCATGAAAAGGACTAGTTCACATTATATTGTGTGCCCCCTTATACCGATGTGTTAAACATTGTCCGGGTGGCACAAAGGACCAAGCGATGTAGTGTGAATGGAGATCACACGAGCGTTGTGCGACGAAGAAAGAGTGATGGAGAGAGTGGTAGGGAATGGAGGTATTAAAAAAAAAAAATTTTAAATCATAGGTAGTCGAGTGCGGTATCAAATGCAAGGTCTTGATTATAGCTCTTAGAATCTGAAATAAAAAAATCACTTTATGAATTAGGGGGTCCAGGGGAAGGCAGAATGTACCAAAAATTGGTGTCCCCCCCCCCCCCTCACGATTGGATACCTTTCAGCCGAAAAATCTGAAAATTATCACCAACGTGGACCTTTATGAGTACAAGGGCAACAAATGATTTCTAGATTTTACATTTTTGCCCATAAAATCAAAACGGTACCTTTAAATGTCTTGAAATTTTGCGATTAGATAGACTGATATAAGATATATACGTTCACAAAATTTAATTGAGATCGAATTATAATTAAGTGAGTTATAGCCATTTCAATCGTATGAAATTACAACAACAATAACACGTGTTTATGGTTGATATAGGGTTTTCCAAGAAGAGGTGTTATTTTGATATTACAAGAAAAATGCCACTTTTTAATATGAATGATCAAATAATTATTTTATTACAAAGAAAAAAGTATGCCGTTATTGGTGAAACATAATATCAGGCAAATAACCACCAGGACACGCTTACAGGACCATATCCTTTTCATGAAATTTTCCATAACCAAATCGCAAAGTGGCTGCCCTATGTCCTCGATAGATCCACAAATTTCATCTTTGAGGTCTTGAATCGACGCTGGGCTGTTAGCGTAGGCCTTCTTTTTTAACGTGGCCTCAAAGGAAGAAGTCGCATTATGTTAAATCACAAGATCGATTCAAAATAACACCTCTTATTGGAAAGCCCTATATATACTTAAAATTGACTTAGGCACTTTTATTTTCTTTCAATTTTCATGAAAATTTAAGGAATAGGTTTAACTTGAACATGTTCAATCGGCCGAGCATTCAGAAAAATCATTTAAGCTAGATCAAAATGTGCATCTTTTGCATAAATTTGAAAGGTTTCATATCCACGCCTTGTTTCGAAACCTAGGGTGTTTACAAAGACCTTCTGGTAGGAGCACTCTCCTGTTTACTCAACTTGTCTTATATTCAAATGTGGCTTATTGATTCGATCGTTATAAATTTAATAAAAGCATAAAACAAGCTTTACAACATTAAAGTACTCAAAAATGTAATGGCCATATGGCACGCTAAATTTAAACAATGTTCAATCAATAAACATGAGTCTAGTCAAATAATATCAAATCTTATCAAATCGAAATTACTAACCAACCAACCCTATTGAAAATTACATGTAACTAAAAAATACTACGAAGGAGTGAATGAAAACCACAAACGACCACGAATAATTTTATCTTATCTCGATCAGCCCCAACATACCTCGCAAATGAGTATCTCTATTAAAACCGATGATAATACGAACTCAAATTCGGTAGATACCCAGTAGGCTTTCTATACTCAGAGGTGAGTATACGCGCAAAGATATTTTATTTCGAAAACATGTAGCATTTCCATTGTACTAGCACTCTGATTATACCGAATTGGACATGCATACGTCAAATCTGACCCAATGAGAATCATGTAACAGATGACATCGATCTTTTGATCAATGTATCTGGAATCGAAGAGTCATCGAAGGGAAATGAACACATTACGCGTATTACAGAGCATGGTTTTGACAAGTTCATTCTAATACAGCTATTGATCGAGATAAATGCCTAGACATAGAACACAGGATTTCGAAAATGTGGTGTTCAACCCGAATCTATTTCCTTTCTCTCTCCGTTCTTCTTTCTCACTCTCTCTTTCTCAATCTTTCTTACATTTTTACTTCGCGCAACGCAACCTATTGGAAAAAAATTGAATCTCTTTTATGAATTAATTGAAATAAAGAACTGACCATATCATTGGAGTTTTACAAATGTTTTATGATGTCCTCAAACATAAGTAGTTCTCAGAAATCTTCTTAAAAACTTTGAATTTAATTCGCTTCAAATATTTTTAAGACTTGATTTAGGAAAGGTGAGTTTTCGATCGATCCGTTTTAGTTACTGCTATTCACTTTTCAAAATAGGGAAACTGATTTAGCTCAGATTTTATAAATTTTGTTTCACCTTCTTTAGTGCGTTGGTTTTCTCTTTTCTTAAATATATTTGATTTCATAATTTTTAGTGGTTATTTAATGTACATGCTATTAGTTTATCAGTAGTGGCTGCATATTATTTTTTTGTGGCATTGAGGGGAATGCTGTTTGCGTCCTAAGATAGGAACTTCCAAACAGACAATGCTTCCAGACCACCCATCAAACACACCTCTTGTCAATCAAAAAACTAGCCTGGAACTATTTGGCATATCAATACAGGCTAAGCCTTGTTTTTTAATACCTAGGAGCACTTCTGGTATAAAGGAGTCTCTATTCTAGTGGAAAGTAGGCAAGAGAAGGGATTGCTAGAAAAGAGACTCCTCACCATTGATTTTTCAGTCAATAGATCCAAGCATTTTGCGGTTATTACCTCCCGGAATATGGTACCTGTCCCATCTTTTGTAGACAGAAAAACTTTGGAGGTGTCATCTACCTCTCCTTTGCAAAAAATTCAGTCAGGACACTATGACTTTCGTGGGAAAAATCTTTCGATATTTACATGCTCATATCAACTGTTTATCTTTCCCATCAACACATTCTCATTTCTCGCTCTCCCCTGCCGTTCACATTAGATTAGAACATCTGATAAATACAACGTCACAAAAAGGGATTATAATTAAGCCCAGAAATCATTCTTCCTCAGAAAAAACGCCGATCGGAATTAAGTTGAAGATCAGGCCATCAAAATGTAAAATTCTTCTTCAACTAATGCGGCCTATTCATAATGGTGGGGTGGTTATTAAAATGTCCACAAATGAAAATGCAACATCGCTCTTTAACTTAGCAAAGGATGCAATGAAGTATGAGTATGATATTACTGAGACCAGATTGCGAAAATCTTAACTTGCCATCTATGGTCTAGAAAATCAATGTTTGAATGAGGAATTAAAGAATGAGATTCAATCATAACATCCCAGTATAGAGGAGTGAGATACAATGGAACCTATGCATGCTAGGCGAATAAGAAATGGAAGGTGGTTGCACATCAAGCAGGTGAATGTGAGCATGTATAAGGAGCTTGCAAATAGATACATTAATAAAGATTATGGATCATATTGTGAGGAGGAGGATTTTAACGTAACGAGGAGTTATAAATGTTAGAAACTCAACCACAAAACATCTAAATGTGAAAGGGAGCAAATCTGTGTGATGACCTAAGGGACTGCAAAAGCACGCTTAAGAAGTGCTTCAACTGTATTGGAAACAATAATAATGCTGATCATTCTCACACTGCTGACTCGGTACTGTCCGGAATTTTGACGTAGAATATTGTTCGCCAGGAGGAGCACCAACTACAACTTCGATGATTGTTAGTCTTACAAATCAATCAAGTGGAACAAATTTGACACTCATATACGCTAATATAAGAAGCTTAAGACAGAAGCTAAATTATATTCAGATTTACCTGTCGCAAAATCCTGACAAAGATTTGATTATTCTAAATGAAATAAGGATTTACCCAGAAGAAGCACAATTTTATAGCATTGAAGGATATAATACGGTATTCTCCTGCAGGCCTGGAAGAGGTGGAGGCACAGCAATATACGTAAAAAATGCAATCTATTTCATTACCAAGACAGTAACGCCTGATAAATATAACGTTATAATAATTGAATTACGCCATACAGGTAGAAGTATTAAATAAGGGACGTACTGCAACCCTAATCATATGAATGCGCAAGACTTTGGCACAGTACTACATATATTATCCTTAACTGAAAAAAATTAACCACATTAGCGGACACAAACATCGATGTACTTACAGAATCAGCAGAATCAAGGATTTATAAGGATACGCTAGAAGCGAAGGGAGTGGTTATCATAAACAACAACAAAATTACTTGCCCAGTTTGAAATACCTGTCTAGATCATAAAATAGCCAATGATCTCAAAGTGGCTGAAAACATGACATACTCATTTGAGGACTGGCCGTAGCTGGATCATCTTGTTTTAAAAATAGTTATTAAATACCGAACCTGAAACAAACAGAAGCCGGCATACAAAACGTTCAGATATATGAATAAGGAAGTCTTTAAATCGAACCTATGAGAATTATTGAAGAAGCGTAAACCAAATAGCCTTGTTGCACTCAAAAATATTATCATAGTTACTAAGCAAAGCTCTACTTTTGAGAAAAAAATCAGATGACAACGTACTTAATAACGAAAAACATTATTGAGGCTCGTATTAAAAAAAGTAAGGCATACATGGACTACAGGAAGAACAATGGAAACCAAGCCATCTAGTTTGTATATATGCAAGCGAAACAAGAATCGAATGACTGGTAAAATGGGCTAAATCCTCATATTTCTCAAGAAGAATGGAAACAGCGGCTGACAACTCCGATGAACTATGGAAAATAAGAAATCAAGTTAAGGATCTTCACCCCTAGCTATGTCACAAAACTTTCAACTGAATCTTGATGAGTCTACTAGTACATCATTTCGGCGTGACGCGGCAAACTCATTAAAGAACTTTTTTTCAACAATTGGTGGAAGAATCACTAAGAAAATTGTTGCCAGTTCAGAGAGCAATTGATAATACAAATATCTCAATACATTCCATCCTTCACATTCATCAAAAAAATAAAATGAAAGTCGTAAATGCAATTAATGGATTGAAAAAGAATACAGCGTCAGGCATTGATTTCATCACGATGAATTAGATTAGTATAATCAATGAAGACACAGCCAAGCTTATGGAAAATTTTAAGAAGAAGAAGAAAAACTTGCAAAAATAGTTCCTATAGTTCAGGTTGGTGATCATCTTGACTGAATAATTATCGCCCGATTGCGCAGCTGACGGGATTTAGTAAGATATTTGAACAAATATTAAACAACCGTTTGACATCATTCTGAGTGGAAAATTCTATTTTAAGCCAACATCAGTTTGGGTTTCAAAAGAACAAGAGTACTTTAGATGCGCTACTTCCTGTCACACGTTTTATCATTGTAGGACGTTACAGAGGTGATTATATGATCACAATTTTTGTGGATTGAAAAAAGCATTCGACACAGTTGATCATGACCTCTTGCTTCGTAAACTTGAATCGTATAGTATTCAAGGTAGTCCTAAACTGTGTTTAAAAGTTACTCAGACGGAAGATCGCAGAGAACTTTAATCAACAGTGTCTTGAGCGAATGAGTTCCCCAAGGCTCCATACTTGGCCCAACATAGTTCCTGCCGTACACAAATAATCTAAATACATGTGGAATAACGGGATATCACCCATTATATGATGAGGACACCGTTCTACTTTACTCAGGACGAGACAAAACTGCAATTGAGATCACTATCAACGAGGATCTAGGAAAGTTCCATCAGCGGTTAATCGAAAGCAAACTACTATTGAACACTACAAAGAAAAAATCTATTGTTTTTAAGCAAAAGAACAAAGGAGACACAGAGGTCGAACTAAATATTAACGGTGTAAAATCGCAAAGAGAGCTAGAAATGAAATATCTTGGTCTTATCATAGATCATCGTATGACCTGTTTGCCACACACAAATAGCTTAAGGAGGCAATTAGCACCAATAGAAGGATTAGTAAGAAGATATAAGGTTTCTTCAATGCACATCAAGAAACTTGTTCTAAATGCATTTGTGCAAATGAAATTACATTTTTGGGTACTTATTTGGAGTCAATCGGCAAAGCAACTTCTTAATAGTATATCCAGGCTGCTGACCACAGCGCATAGTAACATTCTGAAACTGCCAATGCTTACTAAATCATTAACCTTTAGTCAAATCATTATAATGGAGAAAGCTTAGTTTATCTACAAAAATTAAAAAACTCATGCATCGGACCGAATACCATTAATTAAGTTATGACAGATCAACCCATATAATGCGAGGAATGCAGATCAATTTGTAATACCTTTTGCCAGAATGGAGCATCTACAGATCGATGCCACGAATGATGCTCTGCGTGTATATGATAGTCTACAAGAAATGGTTAGAACCCAAACGCACTATTGCTATTTAAGAAAAGACTTAAGGATCATTTAATGAACACTGATTGAAGCGCGGATCTGAAGATCTGTTTTGAAAGCTCAGCATTTTAGGTTAACAATTTGCTCCTCGGTATGTACAGACATCAAGCATGCTCGAGGCTCAATGAACAGAACATGATCGAACTGGTTTTGTGTGTTGCCATCCGGTGATACCCAGGTAATTTTATGAATGCATCGATGTGGGAAACAAGTCGAACGTATAACTAGATTTCTGCTTCATGCAAAGTTAATCAGGTGCTGGCCATTGTCATTTGTTTCATCGTGGAGGCTGTAGCCTCCAGTCGTTCCCCGATGAGAAAGCTCATTGCCAACCTTAGCGTTGAAATCACTCAGAACTATTTTTGTGTCGTTTGTGGGCAATGAGTTGACCAGTCTTTCCAGGTGATTGTAAAACGTTTCCCTCGTTTCTTCGTCCTTTTCGTCGGTCGGGGCGTGAACAACGATCAACCAGATTTTGAAGAATTTCGCATTTTTACGGATCGCACACAATCATTCATTGACTGCCTTAAAATCAATAACGTGCGATTTGAACTCCCTATCCACAATGAAGGCCACTCCGAATTCTCGTTTTCCAGTAGGCTTCCCAGTTTTGAATATTGTGTGCGTTCTCATGTCATTACTTGATTAAATTAACCGTTCGATGTCGTATGTCAAAGGCATATGTATTCAGCGAAGACCAGCACGCAAGAAAAATTTAACACCGCAAGACTCCAAACGGAGTCTGTAGCCAAACAATTCATGGCGACCCTCGACAACTAGCTGGCTCCCATCTTATCAGACGCATCGTTAAAGACGAGCAACGAGCTCTGGATGGAAGTGAAAGCGGCTCTCAGAACCATGGCAGAACAGACGATCGAACATCAAGCCCGGTGCAAGAGGAATGGTTGGTTCGATGATGAGTGCCAGAATGCGTTAGATAAAAAGAATCAGGCGTACAAAGAATATGTAGGTAGGAAAACCAGGAGGAAGAGAGAACACTATGAAAGTCTCAGAAAAGTAGCGAATAAGATTATTAGAATTAAGAAAAGCAAATACTATGACGACCAATTGAGAAGTATAGATGTAAGTTTAGTGAGCAATAACACAAGACAAGTGTACAAAGTATTGAAAAGCCTGAAACGTGGTTATCAGCCCAAAACTACGCTCTATCGTGATGACAGCGGCAATATAATCGCTGATGAAACCAAGATTAAGGAAAGATGGGAATCATATTTCAAGAACCTCCTTAATACTCCACACAGCTCCAGAAAATCGGAGCCTATAGATGTCTGCGGAGAGCGTATTTTGACACAAATATCGGACTAAAGCAGGGAGATGGTCTGGTCCCATTGCTATTCAATTTGGCTCTAGAGTACGTCATACGAAAGCTACCTGTCGATACACGAGATACATTAGTATACAACTCGAGCCAAGTAGTAGACTATGCTGATGATATCAATATTCTGTCACGGTCATTATCAACTGTCAAAGAACTTTTTCTGAAACTCGACAGTGGGCTACAAATCAACGAAAATAAAACAAAGTTCATGACGCAGTCGAGGAAAAATACCTCAACTACACAAAATATCACACTTGGTGAATATAATATCGAAAATGTTAACGCATTTGTGTATTTAGGCTCCAAAATAACGAAAAGAGGTAATGAAAAAAATATTCCATTCAGTATTGACGATCTTGAAGACCAGCTGCATACACAGGAGAACAAAGCTCTACAAATACAAATCTGTGATAAGACCTGTGTTATGCCATTGGTGTGAAACATGGACCCTAACCCAAGTATCCACAACTATATTGAACGCCTTTGAGCAACGGGGATGATTTTTTTCTTGTGGTGTGGTAGGGGGGTGAAGGCATTTACGCCCGCCGAGTCTGGCAGTGTGGGAGTCCCATGGAGGATACCCTTGGACTACCCACTAAACACCTCCTCTGTCAATCTGAGAACCTAGCCTGGAACCGTTTGACACCTTACTTCGGGCCAGGTCTCGTTTTGTTACGCCGTGGGGCGCCTTCAAGCTGGGGAGTCCCTTTCCCAGCGGGAGGGGAGAGAGGAAGAGGAAAGTCCAGAAGAGCGATCCCTCAGCCCCAGCACCTGCGGCTGCTGTGAGTCCCTTTTATCTTTTAGGACTGCCCGAGCATAATGTGCCACCTGGTTCCATTTGTCAACCGATTCGAGCATCACCGCAACTATATTATCCGGGGTGAGCTCTCCCGTCTCCCTGTAGAGTTCCCTTTGCAGCCTGGCCCATTTGGTACACGCAAAAAATGTGTGGCAGGCATTGTCCTCCTCTCCTGGGCAAAACCGACAATCGGGAGACCGTGACTTACCGATCTTGTGCAGGTAAGACTGAAAACACCCGTGCCCGCTCAAAAGCTGGGTCAGATAGAAGTCAGTCTCACCATGCCTTCGATTTAGCCACGGTCTCACATCCGGGATGAGGCGCGTAGTCCACCTTCCCTTCGTGCAATTCCTCCAAGACTGCCAATCGTTGAGCGAGCGTTGTCTCTCCTCGCGGACAACCATCTCCCTTGCATCCTTGTTTCGGCGCAGGTAAATAGCGCAGCGCTCTCTAGCAGGGAGGGTGACAGGTTTCACGCCTGCAATCACTCTCGCCGCCGAGTCGGAGACTGTTGGATACGAAGATGCAATTCTCAGTGCTCCTCTTCTCTGTACCTGTGCCAATCGTTTTCGGTATACCTCCTTGCTGAGAGCGTCGCCCCATACCTCTGCTCCGTACAGTAGCACTGACCCTACAGCACTCATCAGGTGGCGTCTTCTTGATGGGCTGGGTCCCCCCACGTTGGCCATAAGTCGACTCAGGGCCGATATTCCCGAAGCAGCCTTCTCAGCCGTTGCCCTGATTTGCTCAGAGAAATTCATCTTCGAGTCGATCAGTAGCCCCAGGTACTTCACCGCTGGCTTCGATTCGACCTGTATATCTCCAATACTGATCATCCTTACTCTAGGGATTCTCTTTTTTGTCAAGATGACCACTTCGGTTTTCTCCAGTGCTAAACTGAGCCCGCGAGCAGTCATCCAGTCCCTCACTCGGCGCATTAGCATACCTAGCCTAAGTTGCGCTTGTTCAACGGTGCGTCCGGCGACCAGAGCCGCAATATCATCCGCATAGCCGACCAAGCGCGACTCATCTGGCATCTCAAGTCCCAGTAGCCCGTCGTAAGACACGTTCCACTGGTCCGGACCAAGGATAGATCCCTGGGCAACACCCTTTGGCTTTGGCTTTGGTCCTTTAGGTAGTTCCTCAAAAGCCGCATTAGATATTCCGGAACTTGAAAAGAGTTTTCTAGCGTGTCCAGAATATCCACCCATCTAGCGGAGTTGAAGGCATTCCTGACGTCGAGTGTCAACAACAGGACGATCCGTCGCTTGGTGCGACTATATGCCTCTGCCTTTCGGACCGCGTTCACCACCTCTGCAATCGCATCAATGGTAGAACGTCCTGCTCTAAAGCCGTACTGCCGAGGAGATAGGTCCCCAGCAGCACGAATCGCGTCAGTGAGTCTTCCCTTGATGAGTTTCTCTAGCACTTTCCCAGCCGTGTCTAGCATGCATAACGGGCGGTATGCAGACGGCGATTCGGGATTCCCCTTCCCCTCGCTGATCAGCACGAGCCTCGCCACCTTCCATCGTACCGGGAAAACCCCGTCCCGTAGGCAAGCGTTGAATGTGCTGAGCAGCAAGTCAGGACAATGGTGATAGATAGGCTGCAGAACCTCAGCTGGAACACCATCTGGACCTGGAGCCTTCCTCGCTTTCAGGAAGAGGACTGCCTCCTCCAGTTCCAGCTGTGTGAAGAGTGGGCACTCGACCGCTGTTTCACCATGGACAGCGTCAACACGGACGGGGTGGGCGGGAAAGAGTCCCCACACTATCGCATCCATCTTTTCCGCGTCATGTATACAAGGCTTCCGTAGGGCACCAAGTTTCCCCATGACCAGCATGTAGCCGAGGCCCCACGGATCCCTATTTACATCATCCACGAGGTCTTGCCAGCATCGGGCCTTGCTCTTGTTAATAAGCTTGCGAAGATATTTCCTCCCGGGCCTGTATGCTGCTAGCCTAGTGTCTGCCTCCTCCCGTGTTCGCGCCCGCTGGGCCTCTCGCCGAAGTTTGTGACACTCGCTTCTTTGTTCGGCGATCTCGTTTGACCACCATTATACTGGAGGCTTACCGTGTCGGGGTCTCCGACGGGGCATGGAAGACTCGCAAGCAGCTATGATGGTACTCATAGTTGTGTTCACCAAGTCCTTGGCTGTGGGCCCTCCACTCCCTGGTGGAGCTCCCAGCAACGATGCGCCTGCCGTAAGCGCGTCAGCGAACCTGTCAACGCCCATCCTCCCAGTCCTCCATCCGAGGATTGAAGTTTGGGCATATGCACGCAGAGTGGCACCGTCGTGAATCTCAACCGCTATATACTGGTGATCACTAGCCGAGTAGTCCTCTAGTACTCGCCAGTTGTGTACTCTGGGTACCAGGGACTCCGAAGCGAGTGTCACATCGGGTATGGTTCCTACGCAACCCCATCGGCGGAAAGTAGGGGTGTTACCAGTATTTAGGACAAAAAGCGCTGTTCTGGCCGCCATGTCCAAGATTTGCTTTCCCGTTGGGTCGGATTGTGGCATACCCCATTCAATGGCTCTAGCGTTGAAGTCTCCCCCGACCAGCATGTGGCCCTCTGTGTTCGAGACAGCGTCCTCCAGGGCATCGAGTTTGGTTCGAAAAGATCGCATTGCCTCGTTAGGCGTCAGATAAACACTGAAATATGTTATCCCTGAACACCGCACCCACACAAAACCATCCCCGCGGCCATGGCCCTGCACCTGAAGGCGGGCGCTGTCTCAAACCCAGATGGCCGAGGTACTAGATTTGTCAGGGTACCACGCTTGCGAGTCCTTGTTATGATGTTGCTCGCTCAGCAACAGGAGGTCAGCTTTCTTATCCCTCGCAAACTGCTCAAGTAGGTCCTGGGCGTTTGTGCTTCAGTGCAAATTGACCTGCAGGATACGGATCATTTGAGTATCGCGGGCATGATTGGAGCGAAGCTTGAAGGGGACCAATGGCAAATTCGATACAACCATGAGCTGTATGAAATTTTCGACGAACCGGAGGTCCCAAGGATTGTAAGTCTGCGGAAGCTGCAATGGGCTGGACACATGAACCATATAGACGAACAACGGATACCCAAGAAGATATTCGTTGGGAGAACTGAAAGCCGGCGGCCTGTTTGGAAACCAAGGAAACGCTGGTCTGACTCGGTTTACGAAGACAGTTCATCGCTACTCGGGTTTTGGAATTGGATGACGCGATCAACGGACCGAGACAGTTGGAGGCCCTGTTTGCAGGAAGCGAAAGCCCGAGAGGGACTGCAGTGTTAAGAAGAAAAGAAGAAGATCTTAGGGTAACTTTGACCCTATTGGTGAGGTACTGAAGAGACAGTTACTCATAGTTTTTTTTTCGAATGCATCGTATTATACTGAATTTTTTTATCTCTGAGAGCTGATCATAAATTCAGATTAGATATTTATGAAAGGATTTAATCACATTTTTGTGCGCCCCCTCATACCGATGTATTAAACATTGTCCCGGTGGCACACTTGACCAAGCGACAAAGTGTGAATGCAGATCCCATAAGCATTGCGCGACAAACAAAGAGGGATGGTAGGTAATGGTGGTATTAAAAACAAAACAAAAATAAACCTCACCTTTTATTCAACTCTTTTTTTTTGTGGTAGGGAGGTGAAGGCATTTATGCCCGCCGAGTCTGGCAGTGTGGGACTCCCATGGAGGATACCTTTGGACTACCCACTAAACACCTCCCCTGTCAATCTGAGAACCTAGCCTGGAACCGTTTGACACATTACTTCGGGCCAGGTCTCGTTTTGTTACGCCGTGGGGCGCCTTCAAGCTGGGGAGTCCCTTTCCTAGCGAGAGGGGAGAGGGGAAGAGGAATTGCCAGAAGAGCGATCCCCCAGCCCCAGTGCCTGCGGCTGCTGTGAGTCCCTTTTATATTTCAGGACTGCCCGAGCATAATGTGCCACCTGGTTCCATTTGTCAACCGATTCGAGCATCACCGCAACCACACTATCCGGGGTGAGCTCTCCCGTCTCCCTGTAGAGTTCCCTTCGCAGCCTGGCCCATTTGGTACACGCAAAAAATGTGTGACAGGCATTGTCCTCCTCCCCTGGGCGAAACCGACAATCGGGAGACCGTGACTTACCGATCTTGTGCAGGTAAGACTGAAAACACCCGTGCCCGCTCAAAAGCTGGGTCAGATAGAAGTCAGTCTCACCATGCCTTCGATTTAGCCACGGTCTCACATCCGGGATGGGGCGCGCAGTCCACCTTCCCTTCGTGCAATTCCTCCAAGACTGCTGCCAATCGTTGAGCGAGCGTTGTCTCTCCTCGCGGACAACCATCTCCCTCGCATCCTCGTTTTGGCGCAGGTAAATAGCAAAGCGCTCTCTAGCAAGGAGGGCGACAGGTATCACGCCTGCAATCACTCTCACCGCCGAGTCGGCGACTGTTGGATACGAAGATGCAATTCTCAGTGCTCCTCTTCTCTGTACCTGTGCCAATCGTTTTCGGTATACCTCCTTGCTGAGAGCGTCGCCCCATACCTCTGCTCCGTACAGTAGCACTGACCCTACAGCACTCATCAAGAGGCGTCTTCTTGATGGGCTGGGTCCCCCTACGTTGGCCATAAGTCGACTCAGGGCCGATATTCCCGAAGCAGCCTTCTCAGCCGTTGTCCTGATTTGCTCAGAGAAACTCATCTTCGAGTCGATCAGTAGCCCCAGGTACTTCACCGCTGGCTTCGATTCGATTTGTATATCTCCAATACTGATCATCCTTACTCTAGGGATTCTCTTTTTTGTCAAGATGACCACTTCGGTTTTCTCCAGTGCTAAACTGGGCCCGCGAGCAGTCATCCAGTCCCTCACTCGGCGCATTAGCATACCTAGCCTAAGTTGCGCTTGTTGAACGGTGCGTCCGGCGACCAGAGCCGCAACATCATCCGCATAGCCGACCAAGCGCGACTCATCTGGCATCTCAAGTCCCAGTAGCCCGTCGTAAGACACGTTCCACAGGTCCGGACCAAGGATAGATCCCTGGGCAACACCCGATGTAATTTCCATCCTTCGTTGGCCCTGTGTCGTGTCGTAGAGCAGGCTTTGGTCCTTCAGGTAGTTCCTCAAAAGCCGCATTAGATATTCTGGAACTTGAAAAGAGTTTTCCAGCGTGTCCAGAATATCCACCCATCTAGCGGAGTTGAAGGCATTCCTGACGTCGAGTGTCACCAACAGGACGATCCGTCGCTTGGTGCGACTATATGCCTCTGCCTTTTGGACCGCGTTCACCACCTCTGCAATCGCATCAATGGTAGAACGTCCTGCTCTAAAGCCGTACTGCCGAGGAGATAGGTCCCCAGCAGCACGAATCGCGTCAGTGAGTCTTCCCTTGATGAGTTTCTCTAGCACTTTCCCAGCCGTGTCTAGCATGCATAACGGGCGGTATGCAGACGGCGGTTCGGGATTTCCCTTCCCCTTGCTGACCAGCAAGACCCTCGCCACCTTCCATCGTACCGGGAAAACCCCGTCCCGTAGGCAAGCGTTGAATGTGCTGAGCAGCAAGTCAGGACAATGGTGATAGACGAGCTGCAAAACCTCAGCTGGAACACCATCTGGACCTGGAGCCTTCCTCGCTTTCAGGAAGAGGACTGCCTCCTCCAGTTCCAGCTGTGTGAAGAGTGGGCACTCGACCGCTGTTTCACCATGGACAGCGTCAACACGGACGGGATGGGCGGGGAAGAGTCCCCACACTATCGCGTCCATCTTTTCCGCGTCATGTATACAAGGCTTCCGTAGGGCACCAAGTTTCCCCATGACCAGCTTGTAGCCAAGGCCCCACGGATCCCTATTTACATCGTCCACGAGGTCTTGCCAGCATCGGGCCTTGCTCTTGTTAATAAGCCTGCGAAGATATTTCCTGCCGGACCTGTACGCTGCTTGCCTAGTGTCTGCCTCCTCCCGTGTTCGCGCCCGCTGGGCCTCTCGCCGAAGTTTGTGACACTCGCTTCTTTGTTCGGCGATCTCGTTTGACCACCAGTATACTGGAGGCTTACCATGTCGGGGTCTCCGACGGGGCATAGAAGACTCGCAAGCAGCTATGATGGTACTCATAGTTGAGTTCACCAAGTCCTTGGCTGTAGGCCCTCTACTCCCTGGCGCAGCTCCCAGCAACGGTGCGCCTGCCGTAAGCGCGTCAGCAAACCTCTCAACGTCCATCCTCCCAGTCCTCCATTCGAGGATTGAAGTTTGGGCATATGCACGCAGAGTGGCACCATCGTGAATCTCAACAGCTATATACTGGTGATCACTAGCCGAGTAGTCCTCTAGTACTCGCCAGTTGTGTACTCTGGGTACCAGGGACTCCGAAGCGAGTGTCACATCGGGTATGGTTCCTACGCAACCCCAGCGGCGGAAAGTAGGGGTGTTACCAGTATTTACGACAAAAAGCGCTGTTCTGGCCGCCATGTCCAAGATTTGCTTTCCCGTTGGGTCGGATTGTGGCATACCCCATTCAATGGCTCTAGCGTTGAAGTCTCCCCCGACCAGCATGTGGCCCTCTGTGTTCGAGACAGCGTCCTCCAGGGCATCGAGTTTGGTTCGAAAAGATCGCATTGCCTCGTTAGGCGTCAGATAAACACTGAAATATGTTATCCCTGAACACCGCACCCACACAAAACCATCCCCGCGTCCATGGCCCTGCACCTGAAGGCGGGCGCTGTCTCGAACCCAGATGGCCGAGGTACCAGATTTGTCAGGGTACCACGCTTGCGAGTCCTTGTTATGATGTTGCTCGCTCAGCAACAGGAGGTCAGCTTTCTTATCCCTCGCAAACTGCTCAAGTAGGTCCTGGGCGTTTGCGCTTCAGTGCAAATTGACCTGCAGGATACGGATCATTTGAGTATCGATTTGGCTTTAGTTAGGGCCTCCTTGAAAACCCAGCATCTCCGTGTCCCCGGCTCATGTTTGAGGTCGCCGGGTGCTAGCTTAGCATCCTTGCAAAGAATGCATTTTGCCTCGTTCGTGCACTCCTTCCTCTTGTGCCCCGTTTCACCACATTTGTAGCACAGAGATCTCCTGTCGGGTCCCCTACAGCCATACGCGGTGTGTCCGTATTCGAAGCATCTGAAGCAGCGGATAGGGATCGCTCTTCTCCGTATCCTGCAGATCACCAAACCAATCTTAATTTTGCCCTTCGCCAGGATTTGCTGGGCGTCTTTATCAGCTAGTTCGACAATAGCCATGCGTTGCCCCCTTGTGTTTTCACGTGTCAATCTTGCCTTGACTTCACTTAAGCTGGGGAACTCCCTCCTAATGGCATCCTCTACTTCAGCTTTGTCCGTGACGCAGTCGAGGTCCCTGATTTCCAGGGTGGCCATTGGTTCGAGCGAGGCAACCGTTGCCGCATCTCCAAGAACCTTTTGAACCGCGTCACGGAATGCATCTTTGTTTGTGGCCTCTGGCCCGAATTCCACCAGCAAGCCACCGGTCCGGGTTGGTCGAACTGCTTTGATGGCAGTTTTGGTGTCGTCTGGCTTGACCGCTCCTTTAATTTCACGGAGGATAAGCAGTGCCTCTCGCAAGGGTTTGCGCCGCGGTTTGCTTTTTGTTTTCTGCGGTATGTCGGGGGGTTCTTTGTTCTTTTCGTGGTTGAGCTCTTTGTCTGTTTTTTCTAGGAGTAGCTTTTTGGCCGCTTTTTTCGCTGCCTTGTTTCGCACCACATAAAACTCCTCGCCTGGAGTGTCAACTTCGTTTATGGGCTCGTCCTTCCTCCTATTCTCACGGTTGCCTTCAATTGGGCTACCGGCCATTCTTTTGCTGCTGCTAGGACCCACTGATGCCTGGAGGGAGAGTGTGTCTTTTTGGTGCTTTTCGGTTGCAAGCCACCTCCGCCTGTAGTGCGTTATGCGGCCAAAAAGCTCCTCCAGTTCAAGAATGCCATTCTTGACACTCTTGCCTATGTTTTTCTGCACTTCGCAGGCAGCCCTCAGTTGTTTGACGATAGTCCCCGCTTTCCGCTTTCGGCACGGTCAAGGGCGATTGTGTTATTTGGCGCCACCTCTTGGGAGAGGCCCCCGTTTCCTAGCCCTTTTGCTTCTATCGCTTGGGTCGCGTTTGAAGTGGCGTCGGCCAACGGCAAAACTTCTCCCTCCCCCAGTCTTACACTGGCCTCTGTTGGTGTCGCAGCTTGATCCGGATTGCGTACGTCTTGCACTGGGCGCTGCGGGGTGCGCATAGTCCTTCTACTGCGCCCAAAGGCCGCAATGATGCCAGGTTGCACAACGCACTCTGCCTTCTTTCGTTTGTTAGTCCGTCTGTGGTTTGTCTCCGATGATTTAACCTGTGATGTTGACTTTGACAGTGTTTCTGGGGTTTGCTGCCTCCCCCCGCAATCGGTGACTTGCTTTATCGGTGTTTATGCCAACAGCGGTTTTTGCCTGAAAGGGTACTCCGTGTTAGCGTCCTGTTTGCTTGTGGTTTCATTTGTTGGATGTTTTTCATCTGTTGATTTTATTGGGTCCCCCCTCGGAGCCGCTATCTCCGTTCGTGTGTGTAGTCGCCTCTTTGGTCCCATGGTTATCTTTGCAGAGCAGGGAGGCCATGCGAGGGTTGGCACAAGCCCTTATGGGGACAAGTGCTCAGAGCCAGACCAGCGCTAATCGGGAGTCCGTATCAACCGAACCTACACCACCAACCCAATGGTGCGAACTTCGAACGTACTCCTAGGCCTGCCACGGTTTTACCGGGACGGAGACGGTATGATAGTTGAATTGGAGCCGTTCACACACGAGTTTCACCTCGGCGCTACTGTGCAAAGCAACTAGGTCCAAACCATCACATCCGCCAGCCCAAAGCGTCAATTCCAGTTCGTTGTCCAAAGCGTAGTCCAGATACAATAAGAGTCGTTACCTGTCATCCCAGGAGGGAACCTCACGGCACCCTCATTCAACTTTGGGGTTACTACATTGGTGAGGAGAATAAAAGAAAAAAACAAAAATTCAAACAAAATTTCAAACAGTATTTCAACAAAAACAAATGGACAGCAATATCCAAAAAAAATTCTTGAAGGTTTGCAAGCTCAACATGAAACAGTATTACAGCAACTTAATCAAATGCTTGCGTTGTGGCGGTATCGCCAAATTCCAAATGACGCATCATCAACACTCAAAACTCTTGCTGGTTCAATGGGGAAATTTGAGTATGATCCCGAAAACGCAATGCCTGGTACCAATGATAATAGCTAGTTTTCACAACAGAAACCACCAACCTCTCAGCACCCATTATAGTTTACCTTCTGATATGCAAACTGAATAGTCAGGACTTCAAAAATTACGCAAATGGGATCATGCCGAAAAGGCTTCATGAGTTTAATTTGGATGAAGCTGTCAGTAAGTTATGTTTGCTCTTGGGTCACCATTAATTGAAATTTTTGCATTGAAAAAATTCCATACTGTCACCAAAATTTGCCATTAAGATTTACCTGAATGCGCTGCTCTAATTAACAAAAATGCAAGCGATCCGATGTGATATATTACTCGAGTGATGAATTAATGACTCAAATCTTCTTCAACGATCTGAAAAGCTATCAAGGTTCAATCGAACAAAGCTCACAGCACTGAAAACACAAGCAGAGAAAGACGCTTTTGCTCCACTCATAATTCAAGAATTTATCAACAAAGCCCAAAGTCAGTTTCACCTGTTGGATTTCCGGGAGGGAGGGGGGTGTCTGCAGATTTTTGGCGAGGAATTCGTAAATTTATTGCCCCGTTTTCGTTGCCTTCTTAGTTATGCTCATTGCAGCCACAGGCGAAGTTGGGAGCTATCACCTTTTCGTAACGAACACGGGACCTGTAGTCTAGTTGGTGTGCGGTGGAGTATTGCGGTGATTATTGGGCGGAAATTACATTGGGTTCGAAGTTTACCTTCCCAGTAGGCCCAGAGGTAAGAGTTGTAGACAATAAATGCCAGCTTCAAAATCGACGATTTCTTAAAATGTCGTCAGAGCACCATTAAAAGATTTACAATCTACATAAGGAACTTGCCAAGTCGATCATCACTGAGCGTTGTCATCTCTGCGATATCTAGTAAATGTGCTAATTGGAGTTATCTAATAAGTAGCCACCGGAAAGCAGTCCCACTTGCATATCAGCCCACAACCTGGAAACTTATTTGTCCAGCTTTATACTGCCTTGAAGCTGAACAATTTGAAAAGCATTGTTGGATTTTTTGGCAACAACCAGATTGGAAAAACTTGGGACTTCATTCACAAGTGGCTTTCATCTTTCCTTACTCACGTTTCTTCGCTTACTGGCAGATATTGACGACAATAAAAGTAGTGGGTAGCCGTCATAGCAACCATCACAGATTCACCATCAGCGCAAGCATTTTATCTTTGAACAACCATACATTCTTAGTGGTGTGTCTCCCAAGTTAATCAGGTGACGTAGCACTACATAACACTAAGTAGAAACGTTTGGAAATTAACGCAAAACATTAGCAAGAGTATTCCTACTAAGATTTGCTGACCATGCGATTTAGGACGAGCACAAATAAACCATTATAGTGATGGTTTAGTGAAAAATGAAAAAAGATGTGAATTAGGTGAACAAAATGGACAGAACTGGTGCTAGTTCACAACAACGTGTTAATAATGATCATCCTGCCGTGACATGTTCGCTGGCAATACAACAAGCGATTGGCATCGAATTGTTGTTTTAAAACCACAGGTCCTTGGTTCCGTGACGCAATATCTTAAACATGTTGAGTAAACAGGAGAGTGCTCCTAGCAGCAGGTCTTTGTAACCATCCTACGGTTCGAAAAAAAAAATTTCTAGTAGTCTAAATCGATAAGTTGAATTATTCATCCAATACTTGAATACGAAATTGTTACAATTTATGCAAAAGATGCAGAGTTTCTTTCATAAACACATTGCAGCCGCCATTTCGCTGGAGCTTAAATAATTTTTCTGAATGCTCAGCCGATTGAACATATTTAATTCGACACTATGCCTGAAATTTTCCTGAAAATTGGTAGATAATAAAAGTGCCTGGGTCAATTTGAAATATGTATCAACAATAAACACGTGTTATTGTTGTTGTAATTCCATTCAATTGAAATGGCTATAACTCACTCAATTATGATTCGATTTCCATGAAATTTTGTGAGCATCAAGATTTTATAGCAATCTATAAATTTAGAGGTAAAATTTTGATTTCATGGGCGAAAATGTAATATCTACAAATCATACTATTATTAACAACGTTGCGTGAATTTCAATTTCTGAGGTATTTGTTGCCTTTGTACTTATTAAAACTCATCTGCGTGATTATTTTCAAGTTTTTCGGCCAAGGTGTCAAATTGTGAGGGGAGGCACAACATTTTGGTACATTTTGCCACCCCCTGGACCCACTGATGCATAAAATGACCTTTTTCTTTTAGATTCTTATAAATAGTTCTAATCAAGATCTTTCCCCCGCAGGGGGACACGAGGATATGGGAGGCGCCGTGAGGTTCCCTCATGGGATGACAGGTAACGACTCTGATAGGATCTGGACTACACTTTGGACAACGAACTGGAATTGATGCTTTGGGCTGGTGGATATGATGGTTTGGACCTAGTTGCTTTGCACAGTAGCGCAGAGGTGAAAGTCGTGTATGAATGGCTCCAATTCAACTATCATACTGTCTCCGTCCCGGTAAAACCTTGGCAGGCCTCGGAGTACGTTCGAAGTTCGTATCATTGGGTTAGTGGTGTAGGTTCAGTTGAGACGGACTCTCGATTAGCGCTGGTCTGGCTCTGAGCACTTGTTCCCATAAGGGATCTGCAAAGATAACCATGGGACCAAAAACGCGACTACACACACGAACAGAGATAGCGGTACCAAGGGGGGATCCAACAAAACTGGAGCAACCAAAATCAAAAGACCAAAAAACCCAAAAAAAAGAAACAAAAAATAACAACGTCGACGCAACCAGCGGTTACACCCACGATGTTAACAGTAAATCGAGAGCGGTACTAACAACGACAAAAACGAAGAATAACACAATGACAGTGAAGGCAGACAAAAAACGGAGATTAGCAGACAGTCTGGTTTAGATTGAGATTCTGTGGCGTTAGGACGCAGCAAAAAAATGATGCGGACGCCAGAGCGTCCTATTAAGGAAAAGCGGGAAACTCTGCAGGACGCTTCATGTGTTTGAGCGGTGGAAAATAATATAAATAGAACCGAAAATTCGATTGTCACTGTTGCGATCATTACCCATGGGACCGATGCAAGGGTCACAAATCGCGACAAAGCAAATAAACATCCTAAAGCCAACGAGGAGATTACGGCACGAAAAGCAACGAGTGACCAGACACCGCGTGATTGCATCGCCAACGTCGAAAATGTGGCGGAAGTACTGTATTCGGAAACGGAACGCGATAACCTCTCCCAAGGATGGTTGCAAGGTAAAATTGCCACCCAGCAATACGAAGAAGAAAGGCTACTCCGAAAAGCGGGAGATGTTCTGAAAAGAATACAATCTGCATGCGACTCCCCAAAAATCAGCAAAGCAGTAAAGGTTGGGCTCCTTGAACTAGAGGAGCTCCTAGATCGCATAGGGCACTATCGGAGGAGCTGGTTAAGGGCCAAAGACGAGCAGAGGGCTAAAGAGGCGCTTGGGGCGAAATCTAAAGGCGACATGCAGATAGCTCCACCATTAAAAGTCAATAAAAGAATGGCGTCTAGCCCAATCGAAGGAGATCGGGATAAAAGAAGGAAGGAAGAGGCATTTGATGGGTGTGGAGCACCAGATCACGGGTTCCAAATAGTGCTTACTAAATAACAAAGAAAGCAGCAAAGAAACTCCTTCAAAAAGTATCAGCAAGTAAAGTTCGCACGGACGCCCAATTAGAAAAAGGACCTGATCATCAGGGGAAAAGTAAGGCCCGAAGACACCAACACTACCATTAAAGCAGTATGACCAACGCGGCCGGGCCACATACTAGTCGAATTCGGAGCAGAGGCAGGCAATAAAGAAACATTCTGCGACGCAGTAAAGAAAATCCTCGGCGAAAGCGCAACTATAGCCCCGCTTGAGCCGATGGCAACGACCGAAGTAAGAGACATTGACTGCGCGACGGATCTGGCTGAGGTAGAAGAGGCCATCACAAGGGAGTTCCCTAGCGTGGGAAGGATCAACGCGAGACTGAAACCAGGAAACAACAGGGGACAACGCATGGCCATAGTTGACTTGACCGAAAAGGACGCTGAACAATTCCTGAACAAGGGCGAAGTAAGAATAGGGTGGGCTGTCTGTAGCAAACAGCGAAGAGCAACGCCTCTTCAATGTTTCAAATGCCTTGGCTATGGGCACACCACACAAGTATGCAAAGGATCCGATAGGAGTTCCCTATGTTACAAATGTGGTGAAATTGGACATAAAAGAAAAGAGTGTACGAAGGAGGCACACTGTATTCTTTGCAAGGATGCTGATGCAAGACCTGTTTTTGGACACGTCTTGGGATCAGGAAAATGCCGGGTATTCCAGGAAGCCTTAGCCAAGGCAAAATCAGAACTCCTATGACCCATATCCTGCAGCTAAACCTACACCGCAGTTCAACCACCTAAAGTCTTCTTGAGCAGTTTGCGAGGGACATGAAAGCCGACTTCTTGCTGCTGAGTGAGCAACACCATGATAAAAGTCCTGCATTATGGTACTCTGATGAAACTGGTACTGCCGCCATCTGGGCTCGGAACAGTGACTTTCAACCGGAGAGTTGTGGACAGGGGGATGGTTTCGTCTGGGCTCGGTGCTCAGGGACCATCTTCTACACTGTGTACCTAACGCCGAACGAATCGATATCATCTTTAGAAGCCAAGCTCAATGCTCTGGAGGGAGCTGTCTCGAACGCAGAGGGCAACGTGCTCGTTGGGGATGACTTCAACGCTAAAGCAATCAAATGAGGCTTGCCTCAGACGGATCCGCGGAAAAACGAATCCTGGAAATGGTGGCCAGGACGGCGCTCGTCATACTTAACTCCGGAAATACGCCGACTTTCCACTGTATTGACTGTGAGGGAACCATACTGGACATGACATTCGTCTCGGAGTCCTTAGTACGGAGGATACACAACCGGAAAGTATTAGAGGACTACTCAGCTAGTGCATTCTGCTTGAGATAAGTGATGATTTCTCCTGACGTCCGTGCTCTCGGCTTTCTACAACTGGATGGAACATCGGAAGAATGGACGTCGAGAGGTTCGTCGAGGTGCTCACAGCAGTTGACCCGCTGTAGGGAGCTTCGGAGGGGACGGAAGAACTGGCAGCACAAGACGTGATGAACTCTACTATGAGCATCATTACGACTGCTTGCTGCGCTTCTACGCCCCGTCGAAGACCCGGCACGGCAAGCCCCCAGTGTACTGGTGGTGAACTAAAATCGCTGAAAAGCGAAAGGAAGCATGCAACTGGGTGGCAGCATATAAGTTGGCCAGGAAATGCCTTCGCAAACTGATCAACAGTAGCAAGGCTTGCTGCTGGCAAGACCTAGTGGACAATGTGAACAAGGATCCGTGGGGCCTTGGCTACAAGCTGGTCATGCGGAAGCTTAGTGCTCTACGGAAGCCTTGTATACATGACGCGGAAAAGACGCCCATCCCGTCCGTGTTGACGCTGTCAATGGTGACACAGCAGTCGAGTGCCCACTCTTCACACAGCTGGAACTGGAAGTGGCAGTCCTCTCATTGAAAGCGAGGAAGGCTCCAGGCCCAGATGGTGTTCCAGCTGTGGTGTTGCGGCTCGTCTATCACCATTGTCCTGATTTGCTGCTCAGCACATTTAACGCTTGCCTACGGGACGGGGTTTTCCCGGTACGATGGAAGGTGGCGAGGCTCGTGCTGATCAGCAAGGGGAAGGGAAATCCCGAATCGCTGTCTGCATACCGCCCGTTATGCTTGCTGGGCATGGCTGGGAAAGTGCTAGAGAAACTCATCAAGGGAAGACTCACTGACGCGATTCGTGCTGCTGGGGACCTATCTCCTCGACAGTACGGCCTTAGAGCAGGACGTTCTACCATTGACGCGATTGCAGAGGTGGTGAACGCGGTCCAAAAGGCAGAGGCATATAGTCACACCAAGCGATGGATCGTCCTGTTGATAACACTCGACGTCAGGAATGCCTTCAACTCTGCTAAATGGGTGGATATTCTGGACACGCTGGAAAACCCTTTTCAAGTTCCAAAATATATATTGTGGCTTTTGAGGCACTATCTGAAGGACCGAAGCCTGTTCTACGACAGGGCACATGGCCAACGAAGGATGGAAATTACATCGGGTGTTGGCCAGGGATCTATCCTTGGTGCGACCTGTGGAATGTGTCTTACGACGGGCTACTGAGACTTGAGAAGCCAGATGAGTCGCGCTTGATCGGCTATGCGGATGATGTTGCGGCTCTGGTCACTGGACGCACCGTTGAACAAGCGCAACTTAGGCTACGTATGCTAATGCGTCGAGTGAGGGACTGGATGACTGCTCGCGGGCTCAGTTTAGCACTGGAGAAAACCGAAGTGGTCATCTTGACAAAAACGAGAATTCCTAGATTAGGGTGATCAGTATTGGAGACATACAAATCGAATCGAAGCCAGCGGTGAAGTACCTGGGGCTACTGATCGACTCGAAGATGAGTTTCTCTGAGCAAATCAGGGCAACGGCTGAGAAGGCTTCTTCGGGAATATCGGCTCTGAGTCGACTTATGGCCAACGTAGGGGGACCCAGCCCATCAAGAAGACGCCTCTTGATGAGTGCTGTAGGGTCAGTGCTACTGTACGGAGCAGAGGTATGGGGCGACGCTCTCAGCAAGGAGGTATACCGAAAACGATTGGCACAGGTACAGAGAAGAGGAGCACTGAGAATTGCATCTTCGTATCCAACAGTCTCCGACTCGGCGGTGAGAGTGATTGCAGGCGTGATACCTGTCGCCCTCCTTGCTAGAGAGCGCCGCGCTATTTACCTGCGCCAAAACGAGGATGCGAGGGAGATGGTTGTCCGCAAGCAGAGACAGCGCTCGCTCAACGATTGGCAGCAGTCTTGGGTCAATTGCACGAAGGGAAGGTGGACAGCGCGCCTCATCCCAGATGTGAGACCGTGGCTAAATTGAAGGTATGGTGAGAATGACTTCTATTAGACGCAGCTTTTGAGTGGGCATGGGTGTTTTCAGTCTTACCTGCACAAAATTGGTAAGTCGCGGTCCCTCGATTGTCAGTTTTGCCCAGGAGAGAAGGACAATGCCTGCCACACATTTTTTGCGTGCAAAAAATGGGTTCGACTGTGAAGTAACCTCTACAGGAGACGGGAGTGCTCTGCCCAGATAATATAGTCGCGGTGATGCTCAAAATGGTTGACAAATGGAACCAGGTGGCACATTATACTCGGGCTGTCCTAAAAGATAAAAGGGACTCACAGCAGCCGGGGGTGCTGGGGCTGGGGGATCGCTTTTCAGGCACTTCCTCTTCCTTTTTCCACTCCTGCTAGGAAAGGGACTCTCCAGCTTGAAGGCGCCCCACGGCGTAACAAAACGAGACCTGGCCCGAAGTAATGTGTCAAACGGTTCCAGGCTGGGTTCTCAGGTACACATGGGAGGTGTTTAGTGGGTAGTTCAGTTGCCTCCTTGCGAGCATGGGAGTCCCACACTCTGTGTATAAATGGCATTCACCTCCCTACCACAAAAAAAATCAAGACCTTTCATTTGATACCCAACTCAACTACCTTTGATACAAAAAATTGAAGGTCTTTGTAAAAAACAAGTTGGGTAAACAGACCTACGCTCATGTCAGAAGGGTTTTGTATTCAATTTACAAAATGCAGTCACCAGATCGAATCAAATCAAGAAACATATCAAAGACGATTTTATTGGAGAGTATTTGAAATACGAAGATCATACTATTTTTAACAAAGCTGAACGAATTTCGACTTCTGAGGTTTTTGTTATTGTTATACTTATAAACATCTCCCTTGATAATTATTTCAGATGTCCATCCGCGACGGAGGAAACACATTTTTCATGTATTTCCCCCCTGTGCCCCCACTTAAGCAAAAACTGACAGTTTAAGAACTGTTTTGAAAAGCTCCCATGAAGACTTTCATTTCATACTCATAGCGGCTACGTTTGATGATTTTTTGTTTTCAGGGGCCACTCTCCTGTACTGAAATCATCGATTCATGGCCAATTTTTTCGAATCCTAGAATGGTTACAAAACCCTTTTGCTAGGAGCTCTCTCCCGCCTCATTGACTTGTTTCACTTATGAGCATTAATTGTAGGTACTCATCTTCAGTCATTCATTCAATTGAATCAAGTGTTCAAAAATAACTCAAAATTATTCAATCTTCGCATTGAAAACAGCTACTATTTTGTTTTACGATTACTGATACCACTACTGAACTGATTCTCAAAGATATACATAGCACCTATCATTTCTGAAATTTTCATGCAAATCCTAGCAAAACTGTAGTGTCTGAGTCGGTAAAAAGCGCATGTTGTTCCATAGCCATATGTTGCCATAGTAATACATGCAGCGCATATTGTTCCATAGTAATACAGGAAAATTCAAACCGCTATAACTTCGCTAAATATGATGCAATCTTTATGAAACTTGCAGAGTTAATCAATCTTATAAATAGATATCTGTGTACTGAATTTCATTGAATTTAAGGGTACCGTTAAGATTTTATTCAAGAAAACATAAAATCGTTATATCATACTATTACTAACAAAGTTGAGTGAATTGCGACTTCTCACATATTTGTTGTTGTTGTACTCATCAAGGCCTACATTCTTGATTTTTTTCAGATTTTTCGGATGGAAGGTGTACAATCGCGAGGGGGGGGGACACAAATTTTTCGTGTATTTCCCCTCCCTGTGCGCCCCTCGAAGCAAATTTTGCCAAACTAAGACCTGTTTTGAAAAGTTCTCATCAAGACCTTTCATTTGATACCCATATCGGCTACCTTCAATGAAATTTTTTTTTCGGGGGGTCACTCCCCTACATGGGGAGACCCCCCTTAGAAACCTTATAAAATTTTTTAGTGGTTGAAAATTGAAGAGATCACCACTTTTCATCTACATACAAAATTTGATGCTTCTAGCTTAAGAAGTTTCCGAGAAAAACTGCTGTGACACACGGACGGACGGACGGACGGACGGACGGACAGACAGACAGACGGACAGACGGACAGACAGGACGCGATTTTAGAAGGGTTTTGTAAAATTATTTTACAAAACCCTAAAAAGGAGAAAGGCCAAGAAGCTATGGTGCAGAAAAACAAAATTACATATTGTGAAGTTACAGATAAGGATGGCAAAGCACGAAGAACGACAAGTATCACTGCTCACGAAATAATATCCTTTAAGGCGGATTAGTAAGGCTTATCAATCATTTCATTTATTGCCAATACATATATTTTCAATCTGCATTTAGAGTAGGATCATAAACAAATCTATTCGTTTTTTTGTAAGATTGTGTTAGTTAAGGTTGAAGATTGAATTTTATTTGAATAATTTTTTATTGAAAAATGAGAGGAAGGAAAAATAATAATAACATATATACTAACACCCAGAAACTAATAAGAATTGATAGTAAAATATATAATACTACCCAGCAACTAATAAAACAAAAATAATAATAAAATGTTGTAGATAATCATACCCAGCAACTAATAAAAAAACAATAGTAACATGTATAGTAATATATTTAAACTTTATTTAAATATTATCTAAAAGGATATATAAAGATTTGTATTAACAAAATGAATAATTAATATTTATTTAAATTAAAAATGAATTTCTTAAATTCATTTTTAATTTAAATAAATATTAATTATTCATTTTGTTAATACAAATCTTTATATATAATAAATTATTCTATTGATGTTTCCTTTTGCTAATATTTAAATTGATAATAATAATAAAATATATCAAACTTTATGGTCCTGAGTTTTACCATAAGGGTTTTATATCATCAAACTTTTTTCCAAACTAACATTTAAATTTGTTGTGTATTTCTCTGGTGCTAAATTTTATAATTTTGAATTTAATCATATTACATTTTCCTTTGGTTAAAATTCTTTCAAACTATTCAAATTTGTTGTGCATGCTAAATTGCACTATTCTGAATTTTATGATATATTTCATATTTTTTCCGTCAAAAATCTTTTCAAACGAATTTATTTAAATTTTACTATGTTTTTGTTATTTTAAAATTTTATGATTCTAAATTTTTTGTGTCAATTTTTTTTTAAATATGTTTTTAAAATTTTTTCATATGTCTATTATACTAAATTTTTGTCGTAAATAAAGAAATATGAATTGCTAGGTTAATTTCGAGAATTTTCAATCGGTATGGGACACGCCACGGTAGCTGGACCCTCCTATTTTGGGCTCACTATCGGGCTGTAGCTCCTTCCATTCTCAGTTGTTGCAGGGGCTTTTGCTGGGTACAGTGGCATCCACACGGGTTTCTTATTTATGTTTAAATTTTATATGATTCCATCATATAAAATTTTAAAATAAATCTGAAACATTTTAATATTCATTTGCCGGAAAAGTTCATATAAAGTGCTTTTGTATGAAGTTTTCACGCAAATGAAAAATAAATGGCCACCTCTTCAATGGAACTTGATCCGGATGGGGGGTTGCGAGAGGACACCGCTTCCACCTGGATGCTCCACTCTCAGTTGGGGGTCGTAAGTGTTCCGAGTAAGGACGAGCATCGAGCATCGGCGTCATTTTACATAGTTCATCCCTTGGGTAGCCTCCTATATAAAGGAATGTTTCAAGATATATTGTGCCAGATGCCGGGAAAAGAAGCTGTATAAACTGGATACGAATAACTTCTCTCTACAATCTCGATCATATTTTGTTTGTATGAATTACTCAAGACTAACTAATTCATGAACTTTCAGAATCAAAAACCAAATTTGAGGTCTACAAGCATGTGTTTTATTTCCTTTAGAATAATATTTACAGTTCATTAGATAATAAATATAAAGATTCACACAGTTTTGCAACACACATCTAGTTGTTTGAAGGGTGTTGTGAACTAAGGTTGTGGATGGTAGATATCTCTTGAGAAATTTAACCTTTGCATCACATTGCATACTCACGAAATTGCTTCAGAATGCATGAAAGATTGTTGTAATTAACCTCACTGCCACTCCAACGTAAGCCGTTGATATTCTTAGCTTCGAAATTGTTCTGCCTTCGCGCTTTACCATCCAGCTACTAGTAGGGATGGGGAGATTGAAGTATGAAGTATGGTCAGCTCTTAAATAAAATACTGACCTTGATTTCCAGAAACAAATTAAAGTTTGATGTTACTTTTGCTCGGTCACCGTCGGCACATTCAACGCACCTGCTGATATCGAGAGTGAACACTTGCGATTGTCACCAGAATGTTTCCACACACAGGGAGTCGGCAAATGCAGTAAATTCAAAACAGCTATGAAGCAAAAGGTTGCAAAGCAAAATGTAAAAATCTGGCCTATATGCAAAATCATCCTTGGCACACTACGAACAACCCTTGCATCCTTTGAAGTTTTGTTGCGGATTCCGGCGTACCGACTCTCTCCCATTCGCAACTTCAAATTGCCGCCGCAACCTCTCCATCTTCCTTTGGGCACTCCTACCTTTTTCTTTGTGTATTTATTTATTTTTATTAACATTTTTCCAATTTCCCTATAATTTTTATTTCCCCATCATCACAATCCTACCCTTTTCCCTTATTTCCAACTAAAATAATATAATATATACTAATAATTTCAATTTTCCCACTAACAACATTCCACTCATTAATTTCCACTAACAAAACTTCATTCAATACCTTTTCCCTAACAAAACCTCATTCCTTCCTTCATACTAACTAATTTTATTCCCACCAACAAATTTCATATTTTTATGCTAACAAAAATTTATTCATGTTTTTCTTTTAACAAATTTTCATTTCATGCCCATCAAGAAAGAGTTGAAGTTGCTAATCTGATGAATGGGAAACCGGTAAGTCATGGCTCCATTGGTTGCGTCGCGAGTTCTCAACCGGGGGTCTGCTGGAACCCTGAGTTCAAGTTTCCCGAGCGCAGAGAAGCACTCTTTTTGGGGTATCGGCAAAATCAATAGTTTCCGTATATGTATATGTAACACTTTGCATCTAATCAAGCGCTTCTTGGATGATGCAAATTGCCATATATGCAAATCAATGGATATTATTGTGTTTTTCGATACGGAAAAAAGATGTGTGGGTAGCGGAATCGAAGTGTAATGAACTTCAATTACGTTACCTAGATGCGGCAGCGGTCATTGAAAATGAAGAGGATTGAGTTCGTTGAATGAGGGGGAGTTAGTCTTTGGCTGGTGAATATAAGGGAGTTTTCTTGGCGGTATCAAAGTTTTTCGGGGCTTTAAAATTTGAAGAAGGGAGTTTATAGTTTAGGTGGTGATTGGGAATTGAACGGATTTTTGAAGTTTTAGTGACGGAGGAGGAGAGTGGAAGGATTGGTAAAGTGAGGTGAATCTTGGACTTTGGGAAGGGAAGGGATTTGATTTTGTGCGGTGTGGGGAAAAAAAGATTTTGTTAATTTGAATTGCGGGAAGACGAAAATTGTGTGAAAAAAAAAGATTTTATCCAATTGGAGTGCGGGAACAAGAAGAATCTTGATTTGGTTGTGAGACGAAAGTGAGATCGTGAGGGGACGAACGTTTTTGAAAGGAATTTTTAGTGCCAGAAGTTTTGGATTGGAATTCAGTGGAAAAAAAATCAGAAAAGAAAGGAGTGAATTTAGAAAAACATTAATAACTATCAATTAAAAGAAAAAGAAAAATTTGCCGATAGTAGACGGAGCGGAGGAAACGATTAGTGCCGATAAAAGTGGCCGTTACGTTTAGTGATTTTAACGTACAATTTAATTTTCAGCGACCCCACGCTTCTTTTCTTGTATTTCACCCGGCACTCTGAGTTATACAGGGAAAAAAGTGAGTACAAATTTGGGTTTTTTCCTTTTTTAAATATTTTATGAATTATAGTATCATATTTTCCAGTAGTTTGTTTATTATATTCTTTTTAATCTTGAATTATTTTATGTTGGTATATTCTAGTTTTTTTATGTTGTTTTAAATTTCGAAAGGGGTTTTTAGTAGTTTGTTTTTTCATTGATATTCTTCATTTTTTCATTGAATTTAAGGGTACCGTTAAGATTTTATTCAAGAAAACATAAAATCGATAAATCATACTATTACTAACAAAGTTGAGTGGATTGCGACTTCTCACGTATTTGTTGTTGTTGTACTCATCAAGGCCTACATTCTTGATTTTTTTCAGATTTTTCGGATGGAAGGTGTCCAATCGCGAGGGGGGGGGGCACAAATTTTTCGTGTATTTCCCCTCCCTGTGCACCCCTCGAAGCAAATTTTGCCAAACTAAGACCTGTTTTGAAAAGTTCTCATCAAGACCTTTCATTTGATACCCATATCGGCTACCTTCAATGAAATTTTTTTTTCGGGGGGTCACTCCCCTACATGGGGAGACCCCCCTTAAAAACCTTATAAAATTTTTTAGTGGTTGAACATTGAAGAGATCACCACTTTACATCTACATACAAAATTTGATGCTTCTAGCTTAAGAAGTTTCCGAGAAAAACTGCTGTGACACACGGACGGACGGACGGACAGACAGACAGACGGACAGACAGGACGCGATTTTAGAAGGGTTTTGTAAAATTATTTTACAAAACCCTAAAAAGGAGAAAGGCCAAGGAGCTACGGTGCAGAAAAACAAAATTACATATTGTGAAGTTACAGATAAGGATGGCAAAGCACGAAGAACGACAAGTATCACTGCTCACGAAATAATATCCTTTAAGGCGGATTAGTAAGGCTTATCAATCATTTCATTTATTGCCAATACATATATTTTCAATCTGCATTTAGAGTAGGATCATAAACAAATCTATTCGTTTTTTTGTAAGATTGTGTTAGTTAAGGTTGAAGATTGAATTTTATTTGAATAATTTTTTATTGAAAAATGAGAGGAAGGAAAAATAGTAATAACATATATACTACTATGCCAATACATATATTTTCAATCTGCATTTAGAGTAGGATCATAAACAAATCTATTCGTTTTTTTGTAAGATTGTGTTAGTTAAGGTTGAAGATTGAATTTTATTTGAATAATTTTTTATTGAAAAATGAGAGGAAGGAAAAATAGTAATAACATATATACTAACACACAATTGGCATAATTTTTTATTGAAAAATGAGAGGAAGGAAAAATAGTAATAACATATATACTAACACCCAGAAACTAATAAGAATTGATAGTAAAATATATAATACTACCCAGCAACTAATAAAACAAAAATAATAATAAAATGTTGTAGATAATCATACCCAGCAACTAATAAAAAAACAATAGTAACATGTATAGTAATATATTTAAACTTTATTTAAATATTATCTAAAAGGATATATAAAGACTTGTATTAACAAAATGAATAATTAATATTTATTTAAATTAAAAATGAATTTCTTAAATTCATTTTTGATTTAAATAAATATTAATTATTCATTTTGTTAATACAATTTCTTTCTTAAATTCATTTTTAATTTAAATAAATATTAATTATTCATTTTGTTAATACAAATCTTTATATATAATAAATTATTCTATTGATGTTTCCTTTTGCTAATATTTAAATTAATAATAATAATAAAATATATCAAACGTTATGGTCCTGAGTTTTACCATAAGGGTTTTATATCATCAAACTTTTTTCCAAACTAACATTCAAATTTGTTGTGTATTTCTCTGGTGCTAAATTTTATAATTTTGAATTTAATCATATTACATTTTCCTTTGGTTAAAATTCTTTCAAACTATTCAAATTTGTTGTGCATGCTAAATTGCACTATTCTGAATTTTATGATATATTTCATATTTTTTCCGTCAAAAATCTTTTCAAACGAATTTATTTAAATTTTACTATGTTTCTGTTATTTTAAAATTTTATGATTCTAAATTTTTTGTGTCAATTTTTTTTTAAATATGTTTTTAAAATTTTTTCATATGTCTATTATACTAAATTTTTGTCGTAAATAAAGAAATATGAATTGCTAGGTTAATTTCGAGAATTTTCAATCGGTATGGGACACGCCACGGTAGCTGGACCCTCCTATTTTGGGCTCACTATCGGGCTGTAGCTCCTTCCATTCTCAGTTGTTGCAGGGGCTTTTGCTGGGTACAGTGGCATCCACACGGGTTTCTTATTTATGTTTAAATTTTATATGATTCCAACATATAAAATTTTAAAATAAATCTGAAACATTTTAATATTCATTTGCCGGAAAAGTTCATATAAAGTGCTTTTGTATGAAGTTTTCACGCAAATGAAAAATAAATGGCCACCTCTTCAATGGAACTTGATCCGGATGGGGGGTTGCGAGAGGACACCGCTTCCACCTGGATGCTCCACTCTCAGTTGGGGGTCGTAAGTGTTCCGAGTAAGGACGAGCATCGAGCATCGGCGTCATTTTACATAGTTCATCCCTTGGGTAGCCTCCTATGTAAAGGAATGTTTCAAGATATATTGTGCCAGATGCCGGGAAAAGAAGCTGTATAAACTGGATACGAATAACTTCTCTCTACAATCTCGATCATATTTTGTTTGTATGAATTACTCAAGACTAACTAATTCATGAACTTTCAGAATCAAAAACCAAATTTGAGGTCTACAAGCATGTGTTTTATTTCCTTTAGAATAATATTTACAGTTCATTAGATAATAAATATAAAGATTCACACAGTTTTGCAACACACATCTAGTTGTTTGAAGGGTGTTGTGAACTAAGGTTGTGGATGGTAGATATCTCTTGAGAAATTTAACCTTTGCATCACATTGCATACTCACGAAATTGCTTCAGAATGCATGAAAGATTGTTGTAATTAACCTCACTGCCACTCCAAAGTAAGCCGTTGATATTCTTAGCTTCGAAATTGTTCTGCCTTCGCGCTTTACCATCCAGCTACTAGTAGGGATGGGGAGATTGAAGTATGAAGTATGGTCAGCTCTTAAATAAAATACTGACCTTGATTTCCAGAAACAAATTAAAGTTTGATGTTACTTTTGCTCGGTCACCGTCGGCACATTCAACGCACCTGCTGATATCAAGAGTGAACACTTGCGATTGTCACCAGAATGTTTCCACACACAGGGAGTCGGCAAATGCAGTAAATTCAAAACAGCTATGAAGCAAAAGGTTGCAAAGCAAAATGTAAAAATCTGGCCTATATTCAAAATCATCCTTGGCACACTACGAACTACCCTTGCATCCTTTGAAGTTTTGTTGCGGATTCCGGCGTACCGACTCTCTCCCATTCGCAACTTCAAATTGCCGCCGCAACCTCTCCATCTTCCTTTGGGCACTCCTACCTTTTTCTTTGTGTATTTATTTATTTTTATTAACATTTTTCCAATTTCCCTATAATTTTTACTTCCCCATCATCACAATCCTACCCTTTTCCCTTATTTCCAATTAAAATAATATAATATATACTAATAATTTCAATTTTCCCACTAACAACATTCCATTCATCAATTCCCAATAACAAAACTTCATTCAATACCTTTTCCCTAACAAAACCTCATTCCTTCCTTCATACTAACTAATTTTATTCCCACTAACAAATTTCATATTTTTATGCTAACAAAAATTTATTCATGTTTTTCTTTTAACAAATTTTCATTTCATGCCCATCAAGAAAGAGTTGAAGTTGCTAATCTGATGAATGGGAAACCGGTAAGTCATGGCTCCATTGGTTGCGTCGCGAGTTCTCAACCGGGGGTCTGCTGGAACCCTGAGTTCAAGTTCCCCGAGCGCAGAGAAGCACTCTTTTTGGGGTATCGGCAAAATCAATAGTTTCCGTATATGTATAAGTGACACTTTGCATCTAATCAAGCGCTTCTTGGATGATGCAAATTGCCATATATGCAAATCAATGGATATTATTGTGTTTTTCGATACGGAAAAAAGATGTGTGGGTAGCGGAATCGAAGTGTAATGAACTTCGATTACGTTACCTAGATGCGGCAGCGGTAATTGAAAATGAAGAGGATTGAGTTCGTTGAATGAGGGGGAGTTAGTCTTTGGCTGGTGAATATAAGGGAGTTTTCTTGGCGGTATCAAAGTTTTTCGGGGCTTTAAAATTTGAAGAAGGGAGTTTTGAGTTTAGGTGGTGATTGGGAATTGAACGGATTTTTGAAGTTTTAGTGACGGAGGAGGAGAGTGGAAGGATTGGTAAAGTGAGGTGAATCTTGGACTTTGGGAAGGGAAGGGATTTGATTTTATTTATTTATTTATTTATTTATTTATTTATTCAAGTCTACTTAACAGACAGAAATCCAATTACAAAATAGACTTAGACAATTAAATATAGTTAAATAAAATTCAGAGTAAGACAAATCAATACAACAAATCAAGCAGAAAAGAGTTAATCTAAAACATGAAAGAAATGAAGATAGAGTCAAGAACAAAGTTTGTAAAATTTAGTGCTAAGGAACATTAATCACTATTCGCAAAAAGTAACATCTTTAATTTAATTTTAAAAACAAAGTAGGACGTGGATAGAGAGCCAAGTTCGAGGCTGTTATGCATTCTGATGATTCGTGGCATAATTGAGTTAAAATATAAATCTGTTCGGGCGTACGGAACCTCGAGAATGTGATTAGACCGACTAGGCCGTGCATACAGTCTGTATTGCAAGTCTGCGCTTAGGGTGGAGGCAATTTGTTGGTGGTACAACTTATAAAGGAAACATTGATCTAAGAAGGTTCTACGGGACGACAGAGAAGGGAGACGAAGTGTGGATAGACGACGCTCATAAGGCTCATAAGCTACATTAAATTTGAAAAACACAATGCGGGTAAACTTACGCTGAACAGCTTCTATTGAGTTCATAAGATATAAATGTCTTGGAGACCACACCACTGAGCAGTACTCAAGGAGCGGACGGACAAGACACGTGAACAAGCGAACAGCGGTAGCAATATTTACAAACTTATGCAAATGCCGCATAAGAAAACCCGAAACTTTTGATGCCTTGGTAATTAGGCTAAAAATGTGGACATCAAATTTAAGCTTGGGGTCAAATATTACACCAAGATCTTTACATGAGTCTGCAGAGGAGAGAACAACATCACATAAGGTGTAGTTAAAAATTAAAGGGACAATTTTCAAAGTAAAAGTCAGTTTAAAACATTTGGAAACATTAATACGAAGGGAGTTTACATTACACCAGTTATACAGGTTAAAAAGATCAGTTTGGAGTTGCTGACAATCTTCAAGGGATCTAATTGTCCGGAATACCTTGAAATCATCAGCATACAGGAGACAAGAAGAGGAAATTACAGAAGTAAGATCATTGATAAACAGTACGAAAAGAAGAGGTCCAAGGATTGACCCTTGAGGGACACCAGATGTAGGATTGAATGGAAAGGAAAATGTGCCATAGAGGTTGACACGACATGAACGGGAGGATAAATATGATGAAATCCAAGAATGAAGGGAACCGGATATGCCAAGCAAAGCTAACTTTTGACAGAGCAGAACATGGTTCACGAAGTCAAAAGCTTTCGAGAAGTCCGTGAATATTGCATCTACTTGAAGCTGTTTGTCTAAAGCTCTAGCAATATAGTCTTCGAACTCAGCCAAGTTCGTAGAAGTTGAACGACCCTTTAAGAATCCATGTTGCTGTGGTGTGACAGATGAACTCAGGGACTCAAGAAGCCTGTTGTGCACAAGTCGTTCCAGCAGCTTAGAGAAACAGGAGAGGAGTGATATGGGACGATAGTTTGAGGCAGATGATGGGTCGCCATTTTTAAAGATAGGAACAACATTTGCATCTTTCCAGTACGTTGGAAAGGTGCCAGTACTAAGACTGAGATTGAATATAAGGGGAAGAGGAAAACACAAAGAGGAACAAAGTGACTTTATAAATATATTAGGTATTCCATCAGGACCAGGGCTAACATTCGGATCGAGCAAGTTAATAAGGGATTCAACTTCATAAGGATCAGTGGAATAGGATGTACTTGATGCTGGATAAGTTTGAATTGAATTTATAGGGGAGTGTAGTATGTCAGAAGAGGAAAAAGTAGAAGAAAAATATTCGGCAAATAGGTTAGAAATATCCTGAGGGGAGGAGGCTTCAGTGTTATTCCATTTGACAGTATGCGGGATGGAAGAGGAATATTTAACGGATCGGATGTATGACCAAAAGGGTTTAGGATTATTTGTCAGGAGGGAACTCTCTAAGCTGCTAAAATAGTTTCTCATGGCCGTTTTGATCTCTGTTTTAGCCAAAGAGCGCAATCTACAGAAATTTTGCCTAGCATCATCACTTCCGGTCAATTTGTAGTGCCTATGCCCCTTATCTTTGGCTCTTAAGGCACGAAGAACACTTCGGGTAAGCCAAGGCTTCATTTTCGCATTGCGAGGAGCTTGGAGCGGAGTGTAAAGAGCAATCAGATTATTCAGGTAATCATAAAATTTGTTCAAGGAACTATTGCAGTCAAGACGAGTGAAGAAGGTACACCAGTTGACCGAGTCCAGATTGGTTTTGATTGCCTCATAATTTGCTTTGAAGAAATTGTAACGACAAACTGAGGCAGTTCTCTGGGGTTTAAGGGTATCAACGGATAGTGCTAGAGACAAAGGTGGATGATGGAGATCAGGTTGAACATAAGGATGTAAAACGGGAGCTATAGATAGACACCTAGTTTGAAAATTTGACATGACAAGATCCAGAAGACGACCATTAGGGTTACGGAATGATTAAACTGTGAAAAAGAACAAAGGGAAAGAAAGGAGGAAAGTAACAAAGAAGGAATATTTGTTGAGGAAATACCAGGTGTTGTTAAGTGGTCCCATTCCACTGCCGGTAGATTGAAGTCCCCACAAATTATAATTTTAGAATGTGGGTGACGAGCAAGAAGATAGGCAGAGAGTTCATCGAAGAAGGCTTCGTACACCGTTAAGGGAGAATTACAAGGAATATACACAGAGGAAATTAATAATGAGGAGTTATGAGGAAGAGGGAGTTTCACAATTACACACTCAACAGCTCGAGCAAATTTAAAGTCAGCACAAAGTGAACTATTGAGGGATTTGCAGACTGCAACCAAGACTCCCCCACCATCAGATTTATTAGTAACGTTAAGGTCACGGTCGCAACGGTAAACTAAATAGTCAGGTAATATTTCTGCGTTTGAAATATTCTCATTTAACCACGTTTCAGTTAGACAGATAACTGAATCGTTACTTAATTGGGATACGAGTAGTAAGTCCTCAAGTTTGGTTCTCAAGCCACGAACATTCTGATAGTAAATAGAAATAAATGAACGATTAGGAAATGAAGAATTACTTTCAGAGTTAGATGATCCTTGATGGTTGTTGAGGTGGTTTGGAACCTTTATCGGGACGAAATCGCCGCTTGGGCTGCATTGTATCGAATGTTTTAATAAGTGTGCCCTTTGGCCAAAAGTCGGAACTGAGTAGTCTCGAAAGTTCAGCCGGAACTGTCAGCTTGAAAGAACTTATAACCTGTTCAGGAAGGTTGTCTTTTGTTAACTTTACGCACCTGAAAATACTGGGCGTGTAGCCAAGCTTCGATGTTACGTAGTTGGTAAGTGTATCCTTAGTTGTGTTGTAGGCGAGCCTTGATATGAACAACTGGAGAGGTGGGGAAACTGCTCGTAATACTCCGTTATCAGCTAAAACACTCTCTGTAGAGTTTTGTGGTGCTGAAGACACAACGATATTTTGCTGAAGATTCGTTAATTGTGTTAGGCTCAGTTCGGATTGAGGCTGAATTTTATGTTGCTGTTGTAAGGGCAAGATAGTCTGCTGCATGCGACTATTATGTTGCAGGACCGTAGCTTTATTAATTGTAGCCGGAATTGACTCCTGATGACAAGCATGCTGTTGTTGCGCAAGCACACTTCGCGTAAGAGGCCGCTGCTGTTCAAGAGGTGACACGGTAGAATTTTTGATAATGCTGTGACGGCGTGACGATACCAGCTCATCATACACCCCGGGCGAAAGTAATTGAGGGGACAGCAGAAAATTTTGAGGTGAAGACGGTTGATCCGGAAACTGCTGTAGCTGATCCTCACTCTGCGGCAGACTCAGGAGCAATTGCTGTTGTTGTAGAGCATGCTCAGGTTTCTGTTGTTGTATAGCAAGCTCAGGTTGGTGTTGTTGTAAAATATGCTCATTTTCAGATGGAACGAAAGTAACACCCTGTTCCAGTTGCTGATTCATCCGGCAGGTCGACGATAACTCCGCCTGCACAATTGAAACAAGAGATGCTAAAGAAGTTTTAGACTCATTAAGTTTCTCCTGCATTTTCGAAAATGAAGTTGAAAGGGACTCCACTGTAGCATTAGCTGACCGAAGCCGGTCCACAAATGATGATATAGTATATTTGCGGCACCTAGCGCAATACCAGTATACCCCAGAGCCGCTTCGCATAATATTATCAGCCACTGGGCCAGTTAAGTTTGCGCATTTAGCGTGGAAAGTTAGTCCACACAGGCCAAAACACGTCACCATTTTGGTTTTATTCGCCCTATCTAGGCAAGTAGTAGCCATGCATATAGACATAATGCAATTAAAAAGATAGCTTAGCACAGGCACAAACTCACGCACTACAGCAATAGATCAATGAATTTACAAAATATATAGCGGTGAGTCTTTGATAAATTATCTCAGACAATTAATTAACGCCTAAAGATATGCAGAGTAAAAGAGTCTAAAAAGTTTTTGCTTAGCTATAACACGAACCAAAAATAATGATCCACAAACACTCCGCAAAGGAAAATCCAAGGGGAAATTCGTGAAATGGTTTAAGCCACGGCAAAAAGTTTAACCAAGACACTGGTAGTGATTAAAAATCTTGAGTTCACAATAAGCAAATCACTATTGAGTATAATATCGCGAATTGATGACACTGAAGCTTTTTGCTTCTAATGCGAACAAAGAAAAATTTGTATAGGATTAAGAAAAGTACATTTAAATTTCGGATACCGCACTATCACTGTTAGCAAAGACACAATATCTTAACGCGGTAGAAACAAGATCACCCAAAGACACTAACCAAAAGAACTTCAGCGGTGAATTAAATAAAGATACAAGGTAATTAGTCGATTTCAAAGCACAGCGAGAAGATACACAGCAGAGCTCGTTGACTGTCAAATGCGGTGTGGGGAAAAAAAGATTTTGTTAATTTGAATTGCGGGAAGACGAAAATTGTGTGAAAAAAAAAGATTTTATCCAATTGGAGTGCGGGAACAAGAAGAATCTTGATTTGGTTGTGAGACGAAAGTGAGATCGTGAGGGGACGAACGTTTTTGAAAGGAATTTTTAGTGCCAGAAGTTTTGGATTGGAATTCAGTGGAAAAAAAATCAGAAAAGAAAGGAGTGAATTTAGAAAAACATTAATAACTATCAATTAAAAGAAAAAGAAAAATTTGCCGATAGTAGACGGAACGGAGGAAACGATTAGTGCGGATAAAAGTGGCCGTTACGTTTAGTGATTTTAACGTACAATTTAATTTTCAGCGACCCCACGCTTCTTTTCTTGTATTTCACCCGGCACTCTGAGTTATACAGGGAAAAAAGTGAGTACAAATTTGTGTTTTTTCCTTTTTTAAATATTTTATGAATTATAGTATCATATTTTCCAGTAGTTTGTTTATTATATTCTTTTTAATCTTGAATTATTTTATGTTGGTATATTCTAGTTTTTTTATGTTGTTTTAAATTTCGAAAGGGGTTTTTAGTAGTTTGTTTTTTCATTGATATTCTTCATATACTTTGGATTATAATTTGTGAAGTGAATAAAACGGCCATGTCGCATTGAGACGATCATCTTTCATTTCTCAAGATGACCTCCCCCTTTCCCGTTCTTTTCCCTCCGTGTTAGTGTTTTTTATGTAAGGTGGCTCAGCACGAGCAGAGAGTGTCCCGGAAGTCCCACGACACGACTGAGCGCTAGCCGGCCTCAGTATGCCACCTCGG
This sequence comes from Odontomyia ornata, assembly GCA_963969285.1. Lineage (NCBI taxonomy): Eukaryota > Metazoa > Arthropoda > Insecta > Diptera > Stratiomyidae > Odontomyia > Odontomyia ornata. The sequence continues at coordinate 110,272,700 of OZ017741.1, read as the reverse complement.
GCTACACACCCCTCTGCTAATTCTTAATGTCTGCAACTGCGGTGACCTCCGTGCTTGCAACATATGGCGCCTAAATAAGGTTTTCTAATATTTTTAATTGATTTTGATTGTTTGCTTCTATTATAGTTTAAATTTTACAATTTTAGATTTGTTGGGCTTGAGTAGCTGGAGTGCCTGACTTGAATAGTGGTCTGTGCGTTTCAGGGAAATATATTTTTTGTTCGTATTGTTTTCAAAGTTATGATGATGATCAAATAATGGATTTATAGCTTTATTAGATTTTTACTGATGGCTTATGAGTTTGGTTTTGTTTTTGATCACGGGGTTCGTCGCAGTTGCAGTGGCGCCTACCGTGCTGCTTTGTGTTTGATAGTCTCCACCGGATATGATAGTGGTCAGGCTGTAGCAGTGTTGTTGTTGCTTGGGATCAACCGAATTTCAGGTCGTTGGCTATATCTCCCTGCACGGGATAGTTGAAATTGCATCTAATTCTTGGAATTAGCCAACGCTTTCGGCCCTGACATCATCTTTCTGGTTTTAGCTTTGGGATTTGTACGGCTCTTGTCCGAACCACTATGACGTCCGTAGGGTTTCATAATGGTCTTGTAGTCGGCCTTTATGGTGACCATTAGAGCGGAGTCCGCCTTTAGATTCTATGGCTCTGCCAGGCACTGTTGCGGGTTGTCTGCTTTGTGTCTCGTAAAATTTTAACCTCTATCCCATATAATTACCTGTTCTTTTCCTTTTCCATTAATGGGGAGGATCATTTTGAGAAATGAAAGCATGCATCAATTGTTAGAATTGAATTTAATCATAATACACTTGCACTCATTCCACTTGCTTTTTACTATACATTTTCTTTTACCTCGCCGTCATATTGAAAGTTTTGGGTTTTATCATTGATTGTTTAATAGTTACTGTTAGGTTGCTTGGTTGTTTTATCTTATTGGGGAATGTAGGTTAGCCTAGTTATAGATTATTTGGTTTAATTAGGGTTTTGACTTAGATTAGTTTTAGATAATTGAGTTTACGGTTATTAGTTTAGAACAATTTCTTTTAAATTTAATGATTGAGTTTGGTTTAATTGGTTGCTCATGTTCTCCTGCAGGGGTATGCCGAAAGCTGGTACTGGCAGATACGTGACCTGCATAGAGACTTGAGTTGGAAGCAGCTTAAAGTGGAGTTCATGGAAAGATTTGGGTCTCAGCTTGATGACGCTCATATTAGGGAAAATATGTACGCCCGCGGGCAGGAATCCAATGAACCATTCATCGAATTTTATGAATCCCTTGAGACTATGGCTCTTTAACTCAGGACTCCGATTAGGGGCACTGTTCAGTCTTCTCATGACAAAGCAGCGGCGAGCAATACTATTATAGTTCCAGCCTCATACACATACACACATACATATAATTTTGCATCATGTACAAGCTACTCTCAGTGCTGGCATCACTCCAGTACATACTTCCAACAACAGTAAATCTCTTTTCTATCGGGAGTGATGCTAATACTGCGATCAGTCTTCCGCTCTGTTCAAATTTGTCGTTATCATAGTGCGGACATTGGCAATTTACCCTTTTCGTTTGTAGCCCTTTTTCTCGGCCTTTGTTCCGCTTGCATTATCGATTTAACTTTAAATAAATTCTCGAAACAAATTTCAAAAACGCTTGAAATTTCTACATGGTCCGCCGAGCCGGATAGTTGTCGCAATGCAGTTTTTGTTCTCGGAATTAATTATCTAAAGCACTTATCGCTCATCGTTTTTCGCTTGACAATTATCAGTAATCGCATAGTTTTCATTTCCCCTTGTGATTTACGTGATCATATTTGAAACTTTTCGTGAAAATTCATCGCGCTATCAATGAATTCAATTGTGCAAAATGGCCGGTGACGATAATCTGAAACTCGACCCCAAGGTCACCTCAAGTGCAAAGGCAATATCGGAATTGCGTATACAACGTGGCGTCATCTTGGCAAAGCAAACTCGGATGAAAACCTTTCTCGATGGCAAAGTGGATAATATATCCGTTTTCGAGGCCGAAAGCAAACTCGGTCTACTTGAGACACAGTTCAAAAACGGGACTTATATGAAGACAGTTATTGCCAACTCAAGGCTAATTTGCTATCAATTATCGAGAAGCTTCGCCCGAGGCAATCAGTCGATGCATCCGCCATTTGGAATTCGACCGCTGCCTCCAAAACCTCATCAACTAGACTTCACTTGCAGAAACCGAATTTGACCAAGTTTTCGGGTTTGTACAGTGAGTGGTTAGGTTTTCTTGGGATGTTCGAGAAATTGATCGACTCCCAAACCCACTTATCGTCTTTGGAAAAATTCCAATATCTTCGTTCTGCACCAACCAGTACAGTTGCTTCAGTGATAGAGGGGATTGAGCTTACCGAAGAAAATTATTCTAAGGCAAAGGAGCTTTCAAAAAGGAGATTCGACAACAAGCCATACATTTTCGCTTCGCATATCAACGACGTGCTTCAAGTGCAAACCATTCGTCATTCGTCTACTAAAAAATTGCGTCAGATGACTGATGCTATAAACAAGCTAAAGCGCTGTTTGCTGAGCCTCGGTACAAAGGAAAATATCGCAGATGGATTCATGTTGCACATTCTCGTATCAAAGCTTGATGCTGAGTTCCAGCTCAAATGGCAAGAATTAATTACCAGCTGTTCTCGATCATCCATAGAATCTAGCGCTCAATTTCCAACTTGGGAAAAGTTTACTGATTTCTTGAATCTACGATGCTCAGCGCTAGAATTCGTAGAAGAAACAAAATCCAACAACAAACCTCTTTCAATCGTCAATAAATCCAGGCGGACTAGTTTTATTGCTAGCAACTGTGATACGAGAGCGAAGTGCAATTTTTGTGATTCACGCAGCGGACACACATTATTCGACTGCAATGGGTTAAAGAGCATGCCACCCGACCAAATTTACCAAAGAGCTAAGCAATTGAATTTGTGTTACAATTGCCTACGAAAGGGGCATTCATTGAAAAGTTGTTTATCGAGCAAGTGTCGTACATGTAACCGCAGCCATCATACTCTACTCCACGGTAACGTAAAGAATTCAGGCATCTCTCAAAGATCAGTCAACTGAAATTGAAACTCCAACAACCGTCGAACATTCGTCGCTGATCGGTCAAACGAGATATAGACATCAATTGTCCCGCCTGGAAGAAGATGCTCAACCCAGCAACGTTATTTTGGGTACTGCTATTATCAGAGTCAAATCACCTGATGGAGCTTCAATCGAATGCTGAGCGATATTGGACAGCAATTCCCAGTCGCACTTCATGACAGAGAGACTCGCCCAGCAACTTCGTTTACGACGAGAAAAAACTGATATGGCTATTAGTGGAATTTGTATGACAACATCCCGATGTGTTTGGAAAACCGTTGCCACCGTGCAATTACTACAAAACGATTTCAGTTCATTGCTAGAGTTTTTCATCGTACCAAATTTCGTCGAATTGCAGCCATTGCAAAGGATCAATACATCAGACTGGAATATTCCTAAGAACACTCCACTAGCGGACCCTCAATTCGACATACCTCGGGAAAGTTGATATTTTGATTGGTGCTGCCTTGTTTCTCAAATTACTTGCTGTTGGACAGATTGATTTAGGTGTTAATCGGCCTTTCGTGCAGAAAACTCTTTTCGGCTGGGTGGTTTCGGGGCCATCCAGTACTTCATACAACTCACTCAGTGTAAACATTAGTGCAGACAGTAACAGTGAACCGTGTGAACAAAATTTAAATAATATCGTCGTTAAGTTTTGGGAGCTAGACCACAGTAATAGTGAAATAGACAAAAGGTCAGCTGAGGCGATTGCTTGTGAAGAACACTTTCGTGTCAATACAATTCGTGATACAAACGGTCGGTTCGTTGTGAGATTACCCATAAGGCAAAATGCGTCAGTGCTTGGTGACACATACGAAATAGCATTAAAACGATTTGATAGCCTTGAAAGAAAACTTGAGAAATGCCGTGAATTACGCGTCAGTTACTACGATTTTATGAATCAATATTTATCGTTGGGACATATGGAAGAAGTCATTGATTCACAGTGTGTGTTACACAAACCTCATTATGTTCTCCCCCATCATTGTGTTGTAAAGAATTATGGCAGCAGCACTAAATTACGCGTAGTCTTTGATGGTTCTGCGAAATCCTCCACTGCTGTATCCTTAAACAATATTCTAATGGTAGGACCCACAGTTCAAGATGACCTTTTTTCTATCTTACTTCGATTTCGTTTCCATCTTTATGTAATATCAGCTGACATAGAAAAAATGTATCGGCAAGTCATAGTGTATTCCAGTGATAGAGACATACAACTAATAGTTTTTCGTAATTCAAGTCATGATCGTGTGAAGCTCTATCGATTAAAAACAGTTACTTATGGCACTGGGTCTGCTCAATATCACGTAGTAGAATCTATTCGTCAAGCGGCAGAAGATGCTTGGAGTAAGTTTCCAGTAGGAGCATTGATTATCAAGCGAGATGCATATGTCGATAACTTATTGACTGAAAGTGATGACTTGGATGAAGCTGCAAAGATCAGAAACGAAGTTACCGATATTCTACTATCAAGCGGCTTCCCCCTTAAAAAATGGGCATCAAATGAACCATCGTTGCTAGAAAAAATCGATGAAAATGACAAGGAAGTAATGACTCGACTAGATGACAATTATTTCATCAAAACTCTTGGCCTAGCCTGGAACCCAACTGCCGATGAATTTCTGATTACATATTACTCGCCAGAAATACGAAGTTCTGTGACCAAAAGAAAAGTGTTGTCGAAAACTGCTCGATTCTTCGATCCATTAGGATTATTCAGCCCAGTGATTGTTACCGCCAAACTCTTTCTACAGGAGTTGTGAAAGCTTAATATTGATTGGAACAAAAGCTTACCCATCGAGATGCAAACAAGATGGTAGTCTTTTCGCTCGGATATGGCCAAGGTCAACAACTTTAGTATCCCACGACATGTTTGTTTGTCGAGTTCCAGCCTTCAAATCCATGGATTCGCTGATGCCAGTTACGCGCTTATGGAGCTTGTGTATATATTCGAAGTGAAACTCCTGATAAGAAAGTATCAAAGAACCGGCTTTGTTCGAAATCCCGTATAGCTACATTGAAAACTACTACGATACCGCGTCTAGAGCTCTGTGCAGCCCTAATACTTTGCGAGCTCATAGAACGTGTTACGAAGATTATCCCCGGTGACCTCACGGATGTCGTGTGTTGGAGTGCACCTTCGTACCAATGGTCCACATTTGTAGCCAATCGTGTGTCCAAAATTCAAGCTATTACATCCGTTACATGGCGCTATGTTCCAACGCAGCATAGCCCGGCAGATTTGATCTCGCGAGGCGCTAAATCAGAAAGTCTACAAGGGTCCAATTCATGGCTGCATGGTCCAAGCTTTTTATCCGCATCGTCATGACAATGGCCATATCATGGAAAGGTTCCAGATCAAATCGATGTTCCAGAATATCGCAAGCTGAACTTCACAGTCTTGTCGTCTTATGCAGTGCAAGACCTGGTTAAGGACACAAAATATATTAACTCATACTGGAAAACACTTCGAGTATTTGGATACGTTAATCGATATCTCAAATCATTGCGGTTGTCATCACAATGGCCATATCATGGAAAGGTTCCAGATCAAATCGATGTTCCAGAATATCGCAAGCTGAACTTCACAGTCTTGTCGTCTTATGCAGTGGAAGACCTGGTTAAGGACACAAAATATATTAACTCATACTGGAAAACTCTTCGAGTATTTGGATACTACGTTAATTGATATCTTAAATCATTGCGGTTGCGAGCACGTAGTTCAACGAAACCTAGCTTTGCGTTACGAAGCTTTACGGTGTCAGAGTTACAAGAAGCAGTCACGGTTATCGTTCGTTGCATACAACGAGTATATTTTAATCGTGACTATACTGACCTCCTTAAGGGTGCATCCGTAAATGCGAGAAGTCGAATTTTACCTCTACGTCCTTTCCTTGATAGAAATGGAGTTATTCGAGTCGGTGGACGTATTACGAAATCTGATCTACCCTTTGGTGCATGCCATCAAATGCTTCTTCCGCAAGCGCATCCCCTTACAAACGCATTGTTAACCTTCTTGCATGTTAACAACTCACATGCTGGCTGCCATACCTTGGGAAACATTTTTCGGCAAAGGTTTTGGTTGATCAACGTAAAGTCGGAGGCTGAACGAGTTATTCATCAGTGCACGATATGCTTTCGAGCGAAGCCTCGCTTCTTTCAGCAAGTAATGGGAAACCTCCCATCGGATAGGCTGAAAGTATCACATCCCTTTGCGCTTACCGGTGTAGATTTTTGTGGACCGTTTTTCATGCGAGCTAAACTACGAGGAAGATCTCCAATCAAAGGCTACTTATCGGTTTTTATATGTTTCGCTACCAAGGCTGTACATTTTGAACTCGTTTCAGATTTATCGACAGCAGCATTCATTTTATGCCTTAAACGACTCTTCGCTAGCAGGGGAAAATGCAACAAGCTATACTCGGACAACGCTGCTAATTTTATCGGTGCCAATAGCCAATTGCGAGAGTTAAGAAAACTTTTCTCAACTCAATCACATATTGACCAAGTCCAGCAAGCTTACCTTCTGGAAGTCATTGGATGGTGTTTCACCCCACCACGCTCCCCACATTTTGGTGGCTTGTGGGAGGCGGCGGTGAAGAAGGCAAAATTTCACCTTATCAGAGCAGCCACCAATGCATTGCTAACCCACGAACAAATGCTTACGGTTATCTATCAAGCGGAGGCGATCGTTAATTTTCGACCCATCACGGAGATGTCATCAGATCCAACTAATTTGGAAGCCCTCACACCCGGACATTTCTTGATTGGACGACCAATTACAAGCTTACCCAAACCAATCATCACACAACTTAATTTCGATTCCTTGGACAACTTTCGAAAAATATCCTTCATCCAGCAATCCTTTTGGACTCGATGGCGCAACGACTATCTTCACCTATTGCAGTTGCGATCTAAGTGGACCTCAGTCAATAGCAATGCCAAGGTTAACCAACTTGTATTAATGAAAAATGAAAATCTTCCACCTATGAAGTGGCCTCTCGCCAGAGTTATCGATGTGACACGCGGCGAAGATGATAAGGTTTGAGTTGCTACAGTACGTACAGCTTCGGGAATCTTCAACCGGGCAATCGTGAAGCTATGTCCATTGCCTATCAAATAATTGGATGAAAACAGAAGTTTTCATGGTGGGGAAGATGTTCAGTCTTTTCATGACAAAGCAGTGGCGAGCAATACTATTATAGTTCCAGCCTCATACACATACACACATACATATAATTTTGCATCATGTACAAGCTACTCTCAGTACTGGCATCACTCCAGTACATACTTACGACAACAGTAAATCTTTTTTCTATCGGGAGTGATGCTAATACTGCGATCAGTCTTCCGCTCTGTTCAAATTTGTCGTTATCATAGTGCGGACATTGGCAATTTACCCTTTTCGTTTGTAGCCTTTTTTCTCGGCCTTTGTTCTGCTTGCATTATCGATTTAACTTTAAATAAATTCTCGAAACAAATTTCAAAAACGCTTGAAATTTCTACAGGCACGGATCTGCGAGACAAAGTTTTCAAAAATATGAGTTTCAGATTGCAGGATCACTTAGCTGGACATGAGTTCTCGACCAGCCGTGAGCTCGTCTGGAGATGTCGCCGAATCGAGGACACTTGGCGTGAGCTGGAAATCAAGTATGGTCGACTCCAGTTCAGCCTTATGAGCTTAATCTAATGAGATCGCCTGATCGGTTACTGGCTGGTTTGGAATCTTGTCTGCCAGTGAATCCCCATCCTAGTGGAACGAGAGATTTTTGTCATTATAATACCGACATGCGTCATCATGAGTCCCCAGCGTCATTTAGCAGTACTGGTACTTCAAGCAGATTACCGGACTACATCGAAAGTAATGGAAAGGCGGCCGATGATCGTGAACCACCCGCCCACTTTAGAGCACGACCTTTTCGGGATCGCTTTCGGAGATCCTGGAGATATTCCTTTGCCAGGCGTCTCTTGAAGCGTGCCTGCGTGGAGTCAATTGTTGCAACTCCTGGTGACAATAGGCCCTACGCAGATATTTTTGTCATAGGTCGCAAATTGACGGGCTTGCTCATAGCGGAGCCAGCGTCAGTATCCTCGGAGCCGGAGCCTTGGACCTGCTATCAGACTTGGGCTTGCATATGCATTCTGTGCATGCACATGTCCAGACTGCGTCAGGGCACAAGGATCCAGTTCTCGGATACGTCTCCACATTGGTGCAATTTAATACAACCACCAAATTGATGAGATTCCTGGTTGTTCCTTCCTTGACGCACAAAGTGTATCTTGAAATTGACTTCTGGGATCTGTTCAAAATAGCACCAATCCAGGTCAATGCTACCGAAGCAGCCTCGGTGCCCCAGAGCCCTGAATTGCATCTTTTGTCTCCAAAAGGTCAGCAGCGACTGCACTTCGTCAAACAACAGTTTTCGTCGTATAATGAGAAAGGCTTGGGTAGGACCAGTCTCGTGTCCCATCACATCGACACTGGTTCTGTTCGACCCAGTAAGCAGCGGCATTATGCTGTCTCGCCTGTTATACAGAAACTGTTGTATGACGAACTCGATCGTATGTTGTCTTTGGGGGTAATAGAGGAAAGTCAGAGTTCGTGGAGTTCTCCTGTGACCCCTGTTAGAAAACCCAGCAAGGTGCATTTATGCCTTGACGCTAGATGCCTCAACGAGGTGACTGTTAAGGATGCCTATCCGTTGCCACTGATTGAAGGTCTTTTGGCACGGTTGCAGAGTACCAGGTTCATTACCAGCTTGGACCTGAAGGATGCCTTTTGGCAAATACCATTGGATGAGGCAAGTAAAGAGAAAATGGCATTTACTGTCCCTGGCAGGCCCTTGTACCTGTAAATTATGCGTCGGTTGATGCATAAGGTAATACCACATGAGCTGCAGGACAAGGTATTTGTTTATCTTGATGACCTGCTTGTTACAAGTTCAACATTTGATGAGCACTTGCAGCTCCTAAGTACTGTTGCAAAACTGCTCAGGGACGCCAACTTGACCATCAATGTTGAAAAGAGCAAGTTCGTCCATAAGGAGATCAAATATCTTGGCTTTGTAGTAAGCGATGGTATCCTACGCACCGATCCGGAGAAGGTATCAGGTATAGTCTCCTATCCTGAACCCCGAACGGGTGAGACAATTCATGGGTATGGCAAGATGGTAGAGGCGTTTTATTTCAAACTTCGCCTCGGTTACGGCCCCTCTAACGGATTTGCTAATGGGCAAACGTGCCATCAAGTGGTCTGCTTCCGCCAATAGTGCCTTCAATAAAGTGAAGCACTTGTTGATTTCTGCTCCAGTGCTGGCCAACCCCGACTTTACGAAGCACTTCTATATCCAGTGTGGCACAAGCACAGTGGGTATTGGAAGTGGTTTGTTCCAAAAGGACGATGAAGGTGGAGAGCATCCAATCGCATATATGTCAATGAAGCTCAACGCTGCGCAACGTAGCTATAGCATTACTGAATTGGTATGCTTAGCTGCAGTGCAGAGTGTAAGGGGATTCAGGGCAAATATCGAAGGGTTGCCCTTCACCATCATAATCGACCATGCCAGTCTTAAATGGCTGATGCAGCAGTCGGACCTTTCCGGTCGATTGGCTCACCGAAGTCTGAAATAACAAGGGTTCAATTTCCAAATTGAACACCGAAAAGGTGCCCTTAACGTTGTTCCCGATGCGTTGTCAAGATATGCTCGAAGGACGGGCGGGTGAACAAGATCATTCCCTGTCTCCCGGACGGGCACATTGGTGGTTCAATCCCGGAGTCTGCGTTTCAGGAGCCCGAGTATGAGTATCTCAAGGAGCAAATTTTGAAACAACCTGATCAGTTTCAGAATTTGCACCTTGCAGATGGTCAAATCTATATTAGTACTGGTTCTCCTGTAACGTTGGCTACTGATGTTCCCAGAACAAAACTAAGGGTTCCTGAGGGTCACCAATGGGTTCTCATAGTACGAGCTCATGATGATCCCCGGGGCTTCCATTGTGGAACTCGCAAAACCACTGAAGTTTTGCAAAGGTATTATTATTGGCCTCGTTTGCGTCAAGATGTGATTCAGCACATCGATAATTGCCTGATATGCAAACAGGTCAAACCGTCAAATTCCACAATGAGGCCCCCTATGGGGGCATCACGAGACTCTGAACGACCTATGCAGCGCCTGTTTGTGGACATCATGGGCCCATACCCTCGTTCAAGATCAGGGAATAACCAATCGTTCGTGGTCCTGGATCATTACATAAATTTCGTATGGCTCAAGCCCATAAAGAAAGCTACTGCGGAGTCAGTCGTGCGATATTCGGAGCGCGAAATCTTTTTGACCTTTGGAGTTCCTAAATGGCTACACTCTGACAATGGGGTACAGTTCACCTCCAAGATATTCAGCAAGCTTATGAATGACTATGGAGTGCAGCATTGCTTCACCCCATATCATTCACCGCAGGCGAATGCCTGGGAGAGGTCAAACCAGTCGACATTGAAGGCCATTAGAGCCTAGATAGGGCCTTATCATGGCAAGTGGGACGAGAATCTTCCAGCCTCATGTTTTGCCTTCCGAAAGGTGATTCATGAGTCCACGGGATATTTGCCCTACTTTCTCATGTGCGGGTACCACCCTATCCAACATGGCTCTGAGTACGCCCTCCTCAGAAGCCATAATGCCTTTGAGGATGGTGAGGTACAGCTAAGTGCTAAAAGTGATCGACTGCGAGCTGTGCAGTACCAAGTCAGATGTAAATTGCAAGAAGCCTACCAAAAGGGAGCTCAACGCTACAACCTTCGTGTTCGTCCTCGTGAGCTACTTCAGGGTCAGAAGGTTTTCGTGCGTAATTTCACTGTGAGCAATGCAGCAGATCGCTTTGCTCCCAAATTTGCTCCACGATTCACTCCTGCAGTGGTCCGTCGTCGAATTGGACAAGTGGCATACGAGCTTGAGGATGAATCCGGTAAGCTGCTAGGGACCTTTCAAGCCAAGGACATCCGATCCGATTCATAATTACCACTGCCGGCATTCTTTGTTTGCCCGGCTGAATGAGACACTCAGGCTCTGGGTCATCCCCACGATTGTCGCGAATTCCGGCATACTGACTCTCTCCCATTCGCAACTTCGAATGCCGCCGCAACCTCTCCACCTTCCTTTGGGCACTCCTACCTTTTCCTTTGTGTATTTATTTATTTTTATTATCCCCATCATCACAATCCTACCCTTTTCCCTTATTTCCAATTAAAATAATATAATATATACTAATAATTTCAATTTTCCCACTAACAACATTCCATTCATCAATTCCCAATAACAAAACTTCATTCAATACCTTTTCCCTAACAAAACCTCATTCCTTCCTTCATACTAACTAATTTTATTCCCACTAACAAATTTCATATTTTTATGCTAACAAAAATTTATTCATGTTTTTCTTTTAACAAATTTTCATTTCATGCCCATCAAGAAAGAGTTGAAGTTGCTAATCTGATGAATGGGAAACCGGTAAGTCATGGCTCCATTGGTTGCGTCGCGAGTTCTCAACCGGGGGTCTGCTGGAACCCTGAGTTCAAGTTTCCCGAGCGCAGAGAAGCACTCTTTTTGGGGTATCGGCAAAATCAATAGTTTCCGTATATGTATATGTAACACTTTGCATCTAATCAAGCGCTTCTTGGATGATGCAAATTGGCATATATGCAAATCAATGGATATTATTGTGTTTTTCGATACGGAAAAAAGATGTGTGGGTAGCGGAATCGAAGTGTAATGAACTTCGATTACGTTACCTAGATGCGGCAGCGGTAATTGAAAATGAAGAGGATTGAGTTCGTTGAATGAGGGGGAGTTAGTCTTTGGCTGGTGAATCTAAGGGAGTTTTCTTGGCGGTATCAAAGTTTTTCGGGGCTTTAAAATTTGAAGAAGGGAGTTTTGAGTTTAGGTGGTGATTGGGAATTGAATGGATTTTTGAAGTTTTAGTGACGGAGGAGGAGAGTGGAAGGATTGGTAAAGTGAGGTGAATCTTGGACTTTGGGAAGGGAAGGGATTTGATTTTGTGCGGTGTGGGGAAAAAAAGATTTTGTTAATTTGAATGAGTCACACCAATGTTTTTTGTTGTCAGCAGATCTAAAAAATAGGTATCTTCAGAAAAAAGAATCTGTTTTTATTTTTTTTCTATCTTCGAAAACCACTGAGATATTAAACGTTAAAGTACGTCCTCCGCGGCAAAAGCCGATCAAGTGACCGCGCTAAGTGTGACGTAACACTGCGAGTCGGCGCTTGCTTATATCTACATGTAAGTACTTTTTCTCGTCGCGCTCTTGTGGTTTTGCTTTAAATTTAATTGTTTTTCATATTGTGGATCGCTAAAATGGTGAAGAAATATTGTATAGTGCCTATGTGTAGCAACTCCAGTGAAAAAACACCCCAAAAATTGTTTTTTTCTGTACCATATGACAGTAACATTCGAAAAGTGGTTAAAAGTGATGAAAAGAGCAGATCCTCTCACAGCATCTAGTCACGTACATTGCTGTGAAGATCATTTCGACGTAAGTTTTGTGTTTATTATGTATAAATCCAAAAGTGTTTTTAATTTTAGTTATTAGTACCTATTACGTACCTTAGCCACACATGACTAGACAACAGTAGTAGTTAGGGTGAAACCTCGATTAACCGTGTGCAAATTAACTCGCTTGCAGATTATCCGTGCTATGTGGCCCGAATTATTTTGAAGAAAAATTACCAAGTTGGAGGATTTTGTAAAAAAATTCTTTTACAAAATCCTACTAGTTTTTGTACCTGTCTATCCGTCCGTCCATTTATTCATCCGACCATGTGTCAAAGCAATTTTTCTCAAAAACTACAGAAGGTAGAAAGATGAAATTTTGTGGGGAGGTCAAAAGAACTTTGAAAAATTACTAAAAACATAATAACATTTAGAAAACCCCTAAATCTGTAGAATCTGATTGCAAAACTGGTGAACCGTAAGATAAGATGTAACGTAGCGTTTTAATCAACTTTACACTAAGCGATAAATTGTTTTGTTCGGTTAAACCTGTTTTTCGATTAACAGATTTTTCTCATCCAACTGTCCGCAGAGATAATCGAGGTTTCACTGTACTTAATAAAAGAGGATATGCATGTTGATAGTCAGGGGTAAGGAGCAAGCTATTACTATGCTGTTTGTAATAGATAGTTATTTTAAAAGTATGTGTACCAAGATCAAACCTGGTATCGATAATACTGACTGTAATGTGAAGTGTAACAATTTTTTAGTTTTATTGATAAATAAAAATATAACAAAACCAAAAGCAAATATGATTTATTTTTTTCTAGTAGATGATTTTAAACTTTCTTTTTCTGGGTCTGAGCGTTTTTTGTGTGTGTTTTTTATGTATGACCATGGCATGTCGATACTGGGTATCTTAGTGGAGGCTCATCATTACAAAAACAGTAGTGCGACTGCATTATTTTAAGCACATGGTTTTATGTTGCAGATTGAAAATGATATGGAAAATTATGTCAAATATAAATTAGTCAGAGGAATACTGAAGCTCAAAAAAGACGTTGTGCCACATAAATTTTTATGTCAAAAACAACGAAGCGAAGTAAAGGAACGACTTGTTATTCAGAAGCGTCGTAAAAATGAAATAGTTAATAAAATACTTCATGGTGACTTACCATCTACGTCGAACAGTAATATTGAAGAAGTTTCTGTTGTTCAATCTGGTCTACATGAAGCCGTCAACACGGATCCTTTTGATGCATTGGAAACAAATCACGAAATCAATCCAGAACCAGTTCTTATTGAAAAATGTAGCAAGAAAATACAAGTTTGTATAAAAAAAACCTCATAACAAAAGCACAATGACTGATGAAAAAATTTTGAAAAGAAAAAGCCGAGCAAATGCAACAAGAAAACGAGAAGTAAATGACAATTTCGAGATATCTTCAAACGAGATTTCTTTTAAATCTGCTAGCATTACTTCTCAAGATTGTGTTGTGCTTACGCCAAATACCAGTGACAGTTCACAAGATACGGATTGTGAGGATCTCGCATTTAAAAATCATATGCAAAAAACTGCGGTTTTATGCATATCTCGGGAACCTCAGTTACTATTAGGTCTTCCTAAACAATGCTACTTCACTATAGACTTACTTAATGAATATTGTAAATGCTCACATAGAGATATAATGATAACTTTAAAAAAAATACGATTGTATCAGTGTAATGCCCTCCTTGCCTTAGATTTTGGTCTTACAAGCAACGCGATCGGGATGATATTTAGAAAAACTTTGCCAGCAGTGGCGACTTGCATGAAGCGGTTGATATTTTTTCCAGATTCCCAAGATGTAATGGGTAACTTACCAATGGCATTCAGAAAGAGATACAGTAACGTACAAAGTATAATAGATTGCCTGGAGATTCAAATTGAAAAGCCAGCCAATGCTGTCCAGCAAGCTTTAACATGGTCGGAGTACAAAGGTTGTAATACGATTATCCATTACTCCAGACGGTCTGATCAATTATATATCGGAAGGTTACGGTGGTAGGACACCCGACTCCTTAATATTTGAGGGTTGCGGAATACTCGAAACACTACCGAGAAATGCAGCTATTCTCGCCGATCGGGGATTTAAAAACATAGCTCATCTGACATTCCCAAAAGGATTTACATTGAGAAGACCACCCAGCGTCTTCAGTAATGTGACTCTTACAAAAGATGAAGTGATCGAGACTAAAAAAATTGCTGCTTTACGTATTCACGTCGAGAGGTATATTGGTAGAATAAGGCACTTTGGATTTTTGATGCCACATGCTTGTGTTGACTATAAACAAGTCGATTTATTAGATTCTATTATTGTTACAGCATGTGGCATCATCAACTTACAAAGCCCTCTATTTGATCAGAGTTGCGATACACATTTTTAAGTTTTAGTGTTATTTTATGTTCGGTTTATAAACATAGGAAGACATTCGAAATGTACCTACTCATCGCATTATATTTGAAAAATGTAAAACGGACCATATAGAATAGCGTTCTTTATTTCAAGCATGATATAATATGTACATACTATTATTTTTCTTAAAAAAACATGACATGTCAAAGGTAAGCTTACTAAGAGTTATATAATAATAATAATAAAAAAAACAGTGAGTTTTATTGTGTCTCAGGATTGATCAATTTTTTGTAAATGTACTTCTCCCAAAAGGTTGTTATCTTTGAAAATAGTTCATCGCAGTAAGTCTCATCGTAAGGAACTTCATAAATCTGAATATTTTTGGATGCTTCGAAATCAGACAGTGCTATACAAAACAAACTCTTTTTTTTCTTTGTTACATACATCTGTGACTGAATTTGTGCATAATATTTTTTCCCAATATTTCCATCATCAAAGTAAGAAGTGATTGTTGAGGATTTTGAAGGGCATTTGATTTCTATTACGTAATCTTCAGTCAAACCATCTGGCGATGCTCCAAATAACAGCACATCAGGATTTAGTACGAGTCTAGAGTGTTTTATTTTAATATCTTTAAGTCTAGCAACTTCATTTCTTACTGATTCTTCAAGTGCTTTTCCCCTTTCTACAGCTTTTGTCTTAAGCAGGATCTTGGCTCCAAATATTTACTCGACCAGGGATCCATCCTCTGTTTGGCAGTGTGCTGCTTCATAGGCTTTTGACCCAGTAACTCTTCTATAACGCATTTCATACCATGGAGGTGATTCGGATTGTGCCATAGTTGCGTTTTGTACCATTTTACAGCGTTCTTTTGTGAATATGGTTTTGCAGAAAGCAATAAAATGGTGAAAGTCTTGGCTTGCTTTTTTTTTTTTTTTCAAAAAACCACATATAATGTAATGCATAGATAGCTTGAGTATTTCCAGTGTGTCATTAACATATGCAGCCAGTTGACATTTCACTGGAGATTCACGCAGCTTTTCCTTTACCTTCTCATAAAACATGTCACCATCACATTTTATTTTACTTTCTGGTTGTTGAGAACCAAAATCTTTTGCTTTTAAAAACTTTAAAGATGTCCCAACACCTGCAATAAAACGAGTGCTTTAGTCATGAGGAAATAAAGCAAATAAACAGCGTTACTTTGTCAAATAGAGTAATAATAAAAAATATATGTATATATAGATATTTTACCCGAAAGAGTCGATTTTTTCCAGTAACATTTTACTGAAGTCGATGCAGGCTCGTCGGTTCGTCGATGCAGCCACATGAGAAATGCGATCGGATGCTTGCAACCACCTCTAGACGCGGCGCAATCTTCGCATGTTACGCTTAGTACTTGGCTGTCGACTTCATTGCATTTTAAAGTGCAGCGATACGGCTTAACGCGCACGCGATGCTCCGGAGTAATACGACATTTCACGATGCATACATTGCCTTCCCTTTTAACCTGCACATATCCTATGGCTTCATCGCCATAACTTTCTCTTCCTGATCTGTAATGAATTAACTTTTATTATTTTTACATAGAAGATACGCAATACTTTAAATTCTAAAGACATATTTCACATGGATCCCACCCAAACTAAATAACATCACCCAGTTGATTTGCTCTAAAGGATAAAATTAACTTTTTGTCTGTAAATGTAATATCTAACAAGTCGGGTGGACAGACTTAAAAAATGTTTGTAACCACTGCCATTTTTAACAAAAACAAATAGTTGCCTTCTAATAAAACTTGATTGAAATACTAACATACATGACTAGTCAGACATGTACTTACTTATTCAATTTTATTCCTCGCATTTCAGCGGCTACATAATCGCCATTCTCGGACAAATATCGTGCAACCATAAAAATGTCGACTTTTGGCAAGTTATCCGACTGTCCTGTCACGAAACCCTCTTCCATCACTATTTCAATTTAATAAAAATAATAATAATCACTAACACAAACACATAAACACACTTAAAACCACTTTACAAATCAGATTTTATGATAAACACTCCGTATCACTCGCAATCCGAAATCACACTCGCAGTGTGACGTCATTGTAGAAGCGCGCGAAGGAACGCAAATTTAAAAAAGCGGCGAAACTTTACAACGTTGTAACATTGGAAATCCTGGCCCGATTTCAATGAAACAAAAATTATTATTGTTTCCACGATTACGCGCATTAAACGCATTAGCTTTTAAAGTAATATTTCGATGTGTTGGTGTTCTCCATTGCGGGAAGACGAAAATTGTGTGAAAAAAAAAGATTTTATCCAATTGGAGTGCGGGAACAAGAAGAATCTTGATTTGGTTGTGAGACGAAAGTGGGATCGTGAGGGGACGAACGTTTTTGAATGGAATTTTCAGTGCCAGAAGTTTTGGATTGGAATTCAGTGGAAAAAAAATCAAAAAAGAAAGGAGTGAATTTAGAAAAACATTAATAACTATCAATTAAAAGAAAAAGAAAAATTTGCCGATAGTAGACGGAGCGGAGGAAACGATTAGTGCGGATAAAAGTGGCCGTTACGTTTAGTGATTTTAACGTAGAATTTAATTTTCAGCGACTCCACGTTTTTTTCTTGTATTTCACCTGGCACTCGGAGTTCTACAGGGAAAGAAGTGAATAGGGGTAGAATACCGATTCTAATTCACTTTTTCCACACGAATTGAGATTGATTTTGCGCGCCACCTAGTGGTGGAAATTGGAACTAATGGCGCATGAAGCGGCCGGCAATGGAACTAATGGTTTGTGTCTTGAGTATGTGGGTGTGTGTGTCTCGGGTGTGTAGGTGCGTGTATTAGGGTGGTATAGGTCGGTGCCTGGTATAAGAAGGTATGAGTCCGGAATAGGTGTGGATGTTATGGATGGTTGCGGCGAGGGTGTGTGTCTAGGGTATGTGGATAGGTGTATCAGATTAGTGTTGGTGCGGGCTAGGTGGAGCACTGGGCGGTTGTTGGCAGGGCTTGAGATCCTTTAGTGGGTGACTTATTGATACCGTTTGGTTCGAGCGATTTACTTGGTCACGATAGGCGGGCTGGATTTTTTTATGATGCGAGTGGCTGCGTGGGGACGAAGGGCGCTGCTATAGATGGGTGACTACGTTATTGACGGGTGATGGGCTTGCTCGTCAGTGAGTGCTCTAAGGCATGGGAATTTGCTGGGTAGGTGCTTGGGTAAGGAGCGCATTGCTCATCGATTGGTGTATGTGGCTAACGATGGACGACGTTGTAGGCGAGTAAACGTCATGCGTGTCGATTGTTCGAAGATGTAATTCGAGGTGTAGTTTTTATGGCGCGAATGGTTGCATGGTGACGGAGGGCGCTGCTGTAGATGGGTGACTTTGCATTATGGATGGGCGATGGGTTTGCCTTTCGACGGGTATTCTAAAGCGTCACAATTCGCTCCGTGGGTGCTTGCTTACGGTACGCGTTGCTCATCGATTGGTGTATGTGGCTAACGATGGACGGCGTTGTACACGAGTAAACGTCATGCGTATCGCTTGTTCGAGGGTGTGAATTGAGGTGTAGTTTTTATGCCGCGAATGGTTGACAGAGGGCGCTGCTGTAGATGGGCGACTTTGCATTATGGATGGGCGATGGGTTTGCCTTTCGACGGGCGTTCTAAGGCATGAGAATTTACTACGTGAGTGCATGCTTAAGGTGCGCGTTGCTCTTCGATTGGGGTCGGCAGTTAAGGATAGACGGCAGTGTGTGGAAATCACCGATTTGCTTGATCACGTTAGGCGTGCTGGACGTTTTTCATGGCAAGAGTGGTTGCGTGATGGCAGAGGGCGCTGCTATAGACGGGTGGTTTTGCATTATGGATGGGTGATAAGTTTGCCTTTCGGCGGATATTCTAAGGCGTGAGAATTTACTCCATGGGTGCTTGCTTAAGGTGCGTATTGCTCATCGATTGATGTATGTGGTTAAGGATGAACGGAGACTTGAGATGCCAGATGAGTCGCGCTTGGTCGGCTATGCGGATGATGTTGCGGCCCTGGTCGCCGGACGCACCGTTGAACAAGCGCAACTTAGGCTAGGTATGCTAATGCGCCGAGTGAGGGACTGGGTGACTGCTCGCGAGCTCAGTTTAGGACTGGAGAAAACCGAAGTGGTCATCTTGACAAAAAAGAGAATCCCTAGAGTAAGGATGATCAGTATTGGAGATATACAGATCGAATCGAAGCCAGCGGTGAAGTACCTGGGGCTACTGATCGACTCGAAGATGAGTTTCTCTGAGCAAATCAGGGCAACGGCTGAGAAGGCTGCTTCGGGAATATCGGCCCTGAGTCGACTTATGGCCAACGTAGGGGGACCCAGCCCATTAAGAAGACGCCTCTTGATGAGTGCCGTAGGGTCAGTGCTACTGTACGGAGCAGAGGTATGGGGCGACGCTCTCAGCAAGGAGGTATACCGAAAACGATTGGCACAGGTACAGAGAAGAGGAGCACTGAGAATTGCATCTTCGTATCCAACAGTCTCCGACTCGGCGGTGAGAGTGATTGCAGGCGTGATACCTGTCGCCCTCCTTGCTAGAGAGCGCTTTGCTATTTACCTGCGCCGAAACGAGGATGCGAGGGAGATGGTTGTCCGCGAGGAGAGACAACGCTCGCTCAACGATTGGCAGCAGTCTTGGAGGAATTGCACGAAGGGAAGGTGGAATGCGCGCCTCATCTTGGATGTGAGGCCGTTGCCAAATCGAAGACATGGTGAGACTGACTTCTATCTGACCCAGCTTTTGAGCGGGCACGGGTGTTTTCAGTCTTACCTGCACAAGATCGGCAAGTCACGGTCTCCCGATTGTCGGTTTTGCCCAGGAGAGGAGGACAATGCCTGTCACACATTTTTTGCGTGTACCAAATGGGCCAGGCTGCGAAGGGAACTCTACAGGGAGACGGGAGAGCTCACCCCGGATAATATAGTTGCGGTGATGCTCGAATCGGTTGACAAATGGAACCAGGTGGCACATTATGCTCGGGCAGTCCTAAAATATAAAAGGGACTCACAGCAGCCGGAGGCACTGGGGCTGGGGGATCACTCTTCTGGCAATTCCTCTTCCCCCCTCCCCTCCCGCTAGGAAAGGGACTCCCCAGCTTGAAGGCGCCCCACGGCGTAACAAAACGAGACCTGGCCCGAAGTAATGTTTCAAACGGTTCCAGGCTAGGTTCTCAGATTGACAGGCGAGGTGTTTAGTGGGTAGTCCAAAGGTATCCTCCATGGGAGTCCCACACTGCCAGACTCGGCGGGCATAAATGCCTTCACCTCCCTACCACAAAAAAAAAAAAAAAAAGGATGAACGGTCGCGTGTGGAAATGACCGATTCGCATAATCACGCTAGGCGTGCCGGAAGTTTTTATGTCGCGAGTAGTTGCGTGGTGATGGAGGTTGCTACTATAGATGGGTGACTTTGTATTATGGACGGGCGACGGGCTCGCCTTTCGATAGGCGTTCTAAGGCATGGGAATTTGCTTCGCGGGTGCTTGGTTAAGGATCGCGTTGCTCATCGATTGGTGTCTTTGGCTAAGGATATACGACAGCGTGCAGGAATAAACGATTTGCTCGATCATGTTAGGCGTGCGGGAAGTTTTTATGCCGCAAGTGGCTGCGTGGTGACAGAGGGCGCTGCTATGAATAGGTTACTTTGCATTATGGATGGACGACGGGTTTACTTTTCGACGGGTATTCTAAGGCGTTACAATTTGCTCCGTGGATGCTTGCTTAAGGTGCGCGTTGCTCATCGATTGATGTGTGTGGTTAGGGATGGATGGCGTTGTGGGCGAGGAAACGTTACGCGAGTTGGTCGCTGGAAGAAGTAATTCGAGGTATAGGTTTCAGTGGCAGCGGATGTTATGAGCCATAGAAATTCACTTCATGAACGCTTGGTTAAATTCCCGCGTTGTTTGTCAAAGGGTGCATGTTCTTAAATATGGATAGCTTTATTGACGATTAGGAATGATTTGCGTCGCTTTTTGGAGGATCGTGATTGGAGTGTAGATTTGTTCGGCAGTGAATTCTGTTAGGGCATGAAAATTGACTTTGTGAACGCTTGGAATATGTAAGTGGCTTTGCTTTTTAAGAGTAGTGGTTCGTACGGTTAGACTTCCCTGTCGGCGGGAGTTTTACGGCATCGGAATCTACAGCGTGGAAGAGAAGTGGCATGGCATACATTGCATTGCAATATGGTTTTGCTTGATGGAGGCGGTTTTTTGTTATGTTGCCCGTGGGCAGCGGGTATCGTGATGTGCGGCATTGAGACGTGTTTTCATAAATGTCCATTTAAAGATGCGCCTGTTCTAGTTTGCTGATTACTATTTACATTGATCGTTTTCAGTTCCTTTTTGCTTGAATACGTCGTTTCTTTGTTGTGTGACTCATTGCTATTGTATATTATGGCTTTTATCGGTTTCATGTCAATAGTACTTTAAGAATCGTCTACAATGTATTTTGTTCGGTTAGACTACTATGTTGATTGCTCAAATTTGTGGATGCAGTGAAAGAGATCTTATTGTTTGGTGTAATGCGTTCTTGATATTTAGTATAGTATTAAATTTTAGTTTGCTTGTAGCAGCATTTTGTTTGTCTTCATCATCATCACTTATTTCTTAAGGCAGTTTCTATACTTCATTCTCTGATTTTACTATTATGTAGAAGTATGGCACTATATTCATTCATGTTTTCTTTACTATAGGATGCTCATTGGTTTTGTTCAAACATTCTAATTATTTCTTCGAAGACGACTTATTTTTTTTCAAATTAATGATCTTGTAGTGCATGAGATGGTGATAATTTTGTTCGTACAATATATGATTTGTCCCTTTTGATAAGCGCATGGTAAAGATGTGTTTTTTTTTTAGATCACTATGTTGAGATGTATGTTTTGGGTATCTGTTACCAATTTCAGATTATTTATGGATGTTATCCAGGAAAGATTTTACGATTTATGGCTTCTGGGATGCTACTTTTTATGGAGTTTATGTATGATGGATGTAGAAATCATCGTGGTGGTCCTAATGAGTGGGAATCTTTACGAATTTTCATTGATAAATTTTTTTTACTTACTGAAAGAATAAATTATATAGAAAAAGTGGTAGGTGTCAGATCATTGACATTAGGGGTTTGATAGTATTATGTTATTATTCTTTGGTTTTATCCATAATGCATGAAAAAGTATTTTTAGTCCTATATGGTGGCATTATATGCATGCACTAGATTGAATTAATTTTTATATTTACTTTGAATTAGGTGTTGTTATTGTGGGCCTGTATTATTTAGTTTAGGTAGTTTCATGAGTATCAGTATAATATAGAGTAAAACTTTTATTTTATGCTTGTCACATATTCTTCACAGTATGTATGATTTTTTGACATTTCCGGATCTCTTTAGCCATATCTGCATTAGGAACTTAATGTTTTGGGTATGAGAATTTTTAATTTGTTATCTCCTTTGGAATGCTTGCATGCATGGATGATGCCATTTAGTTGATACTTTTCGAATGTATATTATCGCTTTAAGTGCCTATATGATTGCATGAGAATTTACAAACCTCATACTTTGTGTGCTTGTATTAAGCGTAAAGTCACTTCGGCTATATTCATATACATTTTCAATATTTGAGCATTAAGTAAAATACGTATCTAATACATTTTAAATATGCTAGATTTATCATCATAGGGATTTTCGGGTATGCTCATTGACATATTCAAGTATTATTTTCACATAAGTAAAATATATTCTTGTTGAGTTTTTTTCTTATCAGAATTTTTTTCTGCTGGATTCTTGGTTGATTTATTATAAGTTTGAAGAAGATCTAATTAGTTTTCAACATATAGGGTATGTTTTGGTTTGGCACACTGCTACTATAGATCACTTAGGCTAATGTTTATGTAAGATAGTTCGGTATAGATAACGATGTGTGGTAGCATATGAGTTTATGGTAGGCTATTTTTAGATCGAGCTGATCGTATCATGTATAGACAAGTAGCATATGTTATGGAGTGTTCTTGATAAGGATGGTCGCGAGTCATTGTAGGATGTTAAGAGATGATCATTACTTTCAGGAGGTGTTTTTCTGATGGTAATTTGATGAACAGATGTACACTTGAGTTGAATGAGCTCATGCGGGTTTTTTTTGTCCATCGCTAGATATTTTTGAATGTTAGAGTTAAGTGTTTGATATTTGGGAGTTTCGGATATGCTAGGAATGCTTAGGTTTTTTTTTAGTTTGTTCTTTAAGGTGTTTGTTTACTTGAGCAGTGTTAGATTAGTTGTTAAAATAAAAAGACTGTGTTTCTTTCTAATAGAAATAATTTATTGAGTAATGCTATTTTTTGTTATATATATAAATTAATTTTCATATAATTGATAGATGGCTTGATATATTTATGAATTCTATAGCATATTGAACAATTTTCAAGTTAACTTAACAAAGGTTTATTCAGCTGCACTATTTCTGCATGAGGACCATACAAATGTATAATAAGTCCTCTCACGTCTTTTTTAATGTTTATTGTACAATTTATATAGCAATTCAATATCCTCAGCATATCATTGTAGCTTATGTCTTCTTCACTTTAGTGCAAACTGTTGATGTTTCAATGCCAATATTGTTTTGGTTGTATTTTATGAGAATAGTATGTTCCTTGATGAATTACTGGTGAGGATTTCCCGATACAAAGTGAATATCAATTATAAACTTTTTCATTCTAATAGCGCTGACGACCAGTTGGCTCTAATTTTGTTTGGATTGTTTATACTACCCGGTGCGATGAACTTTTACTTTGTCGTATGTACGCGAGACTGCAGGAGTATGTACTGTTTTACTAGTGTAAAAATATTTCTTGTCTCTTTGTCATATGAATGACAAATGCATGTATCAGTGCCTGATGTCGTTTTAGAGTTGGACCATTCACATAATTGATAGTGTATTCCATGTTTGTTAGATACTTTTACACCCATATTACCATATTTAAGCATATAATTCACGATGCGTATTTGAATATCAGGGTACTCTTCCATGAAGTATAGGATGACCATTGTAATAGATCTTATCACGTTGATAGTGTATTGACCTCTGTCTTATTAGTTTTCTTGACGTCATTTACAAGAATTTTTTGTTTTTTGAATGAATGTACTTAGGACTAGTGGTTTGATGAATTTTGAAAACCTCATAATAATCCGTAGAATAATATGTAGTCAAGTGATAAAAAAAACGAGTTAACATACATTCATGTCCTAGTTTGTACAGTGCAGCTAAGATGAGAGTCTGTTTCTCAATATTAAACTTCAATATTTTATAGACTAAAGAGATTATATTTGGTTACCAAGCCTTTCACAATAGTATGTAGTTTACCAAGTCTCCATGCACAATTTCCTAATTAATAATTCCTTTTAGTGAAGTAAAACATTGTTTATAGCGTTTTTAGTATTTTATTTCATCACATGGAAGATTAAATCATTACAAAGTAATGATATTTCATAAAGAAGTCTAGAATAGTTTATGTTTACAAATGATGTTTGAGTTGGAGTGAAGAAGTCGTTGATATCCAGTTTAAGTACGCCTTTTTCTCTGCATCTTGCACAATATTGGTCATATGGTCATAGTATTCCTTCACACAATCGGTAAGCAAATTGTTGTATTGCATGACAATGTTGAAAAAATCCATCAAGGTGAAAAGCGTGAAGAGCTCGGTATGTGTAAGTATTAGTCTCTCGCCTCCAATACGTATGTAGAAGAGTTCAAGAAGTCCAAGCTGATTTGCAGGGAATTCATCTACTCTATCCTTGAGATCAATGAGGTATTGGTGAAGTGAAGTCCATTGACTGTTACCTAACTCCAACTGATTTTGTCCACTGCATCGGAAGATTATTTTTGCTTGAAATGTCAGCGGGTCAAATCCAAGTATTACTTTGCTTTTGTGGAAGCCTTCATCAAGATAGTATGTATAGTTCAGCAAGTCGTTTTTCTCATAGATTCGCTGTTTCTCTCGATTCTTTTTAAGTTTCTTCTCTTTCTTGTTCACTTTTCTGGCTGAAGTAGCCTTATCAGTCTGGCTGGCCTTTTCATGCTTCTGACTGACTGACAAAGTTACTGGATCTGCTCCGATCATTTTGAATGACTGCTTCTAGTAGTAAAACTAAAGATGTATATTTGTTACACCAGCATATATATTCACTTTTCTGCATTTACGGATGGAGTGGGGGCAAGTTCAATATGTGTTGATAATTCTACTGCAGAAGCAAACATGTTTAGCCCTTGGATGCTGTAATGTTTCTTACTCTCATGATTTAAATTCAAAGATAAGAAAGTGCTACGAAGTTAAAATTGAACCACCAAGTTAACAGGAGTAGGAGTCAGTAACAGGAAATGACACTTTGCTCCGTATTGTCTATATAATTTTTCGGAGTTCTGCTGGGCCACAATAAATTACTTATAGGCTAATTAGCTGTCTTTTTATCTGTAAAACCATCTATTTAGCTGTCGCTTTTGCTGATGAGCTGTCTATTTTATGTATAATGCTGTCTATGCAGCTGTCTATTTAGCTGATGCCCTGTCTGTTTAGCTCATATGCTATCTCTTGAGCTGTCTATGTAGCTGTCTTTAGTTGATAAGTTGAGCGTTTGACCCAACGTGCTATCTTTCATTCGCTAAATTTATTTGTTGCTTGGGGAGTATCTATTTATAAGAAAATTCTATTGCTTTCCATACAGTTACAGTCCGCATTTTTACACCTTACTTTAAGTGTTATATGCTCGACACAATTTACTTTAAGCCTACTGATTACCAAGACTGCATCGTCATCATCCTCCAAGTTATTTGTATGCATACGTGGGTCAGACAAGAATATTCACGTCTACGTTGCTGTTCTGGTAAACAAATCTTGATTAGGAGGAAGCCATTGTTAGTTGCTCGAGAGTTAATTGATCGTATTTCATGCTGATATATTTTTCATAAAATTAAGTCAATATATCCTTCTTTTTTCATGTGCATTAGTTTTTCTCTTGACTCCTGTCTAATATAAAGGAACCCCATTCTACAGTAATTCGAACTCATTTTCCAGTCTTATCATGTCTTCATAAGACTTACGATCCGCTATTATTTTTGAAGTGAATAATGCTTGAGACTCTCACCGCTCACTATGATTTCCGTTGCATTGAAATCATGCTGCTACACTTATGAACTCATCCAAAATAGTCAAAAATCATATCAAAAATCATATCAAAATCAATTGAGCAATTTTGGTACGAATTTCACGGCGACCCGTCTCATGCCCAAATCGTTGATAAAAATCGAATGGCACGAGCCAATCGATATGTTTAGGTCCTCAGCAACTTCTCTAACGGTGATTCGACGATTGACCAATACCATTTTCTCCACTTCATTAATTTTTTCGTCTGTTGTTGAAGTGCTCGGGCGTCCGGCACGCTCTCCGTCGTTCACATCTTCTCGGCCTTCTAAAAACATTTTGTACCACCGATAAACGTTGCTTTGGTCCAAGGTAGCTTCTCCGTATGCCACAGTCAACATTCGGAATGCATCCGCGTACTTAATTTCGTTTTTCACACAAAATTTGATACACGTTCTTTGATCCATTTTTTTGAATAAGTAAAAACCGAAGACGATTGAAAACACGTGCAAGTAAAGCAGCTATCACCAATCAAGTGAACATTCAAAATGGCCGAGCTTGTCGGCATAAGTGACAGACATGAGTACCAACATAACACCACAAAAAAATCGAAATTCAAATATACGTAACCCGCGAAAATTCAAAATTCGTGATACTTTTTGAACACACCTCGTATATGCTGGTGTAACAAATATACATCTTTAGTTTTACTACTAGAAGCAGTCATTTAAAATGATCGGAGCAGATCCAGTAACTTCGACAGTCAGTCAGATCCAGTAACTTCAGCCAGAAAAGTGAACAAGAAAGAGAAGAAACTAAAAAAGAATCGAGAAAACAGCGAATCTATGAGGAAAACCACTTGCTGAACTATACATACTATCTTGATGAAGGCTTCCACAAAAGCAAAGTAATACTTGGATTTGACCCGCTGACATTTCAAGCAAAAATAATCTTCCGATGCAGTGGACAAAATCAGTTGGAGTTAGATAACAGTCAATGGACTTCACTTCACCAATACCTCATTGATCTCAAGGATAGAGTAAATGAATTCCCTGCAAATCAGCTTGGACTTCTTGAACTCTTCTACATACCTATATGAGGCGAGAGACTAATACTTACACATCCCGAGCTCTTCACGCTTTTCAAGGCGTACTTAAACTGGATATCAACGACTTCTTCACTCCAACTCAAACATCATTTGTAAACATAAACTATTCTAGACTTCTTTATGAAATACCAGTACTTTGTAATGATTTAATCTTCCATGTGATGAAATAAAATACTAAAAAACGCTATAAACAATGTTTTACTTCACTAAAAGGAATTATTAATTAGGAAATTGTGCATGGAGACTTGGTAAACTACATACTATTGTGAAAGGCTTGGTAACCAAATATAATCTCTTTAGTCTATAAAATACTGAAGTTTAATATTGAGAAACAGACCCTCATCTTAGCTGCACTGTACAAACTAGGACATGAATGTATGTTAACTCGTTTTTTTTCATCACTTGAATACATATTATTCTACGGATTATTATGAGGTTTTCAAAATTCTTCAAACCACTAGTCCTAAGTACATTCATTCAAAAAACAAAAAATTCTTGTAAATGACGTCAAGAAAACTAATAAGACAGAGGTCAATACACTATCAACGTGATAAGATCTATTACAATGGTCATCCTATACTTCATGGAAGAGTACCCTGATATTCAAATACGCATCGTGAATTATATGCTTAAATATGGTAATATGGGTGTAAAAGTATCTAACAAACATGGAATACACTATCAAATATGTTAATGGTCCAACTCTAATACGACATCAGGCACTGATACATTTGTCATTCATATGATAAAGAGACAAGAAATATTTGTACACTAGTAAAACAGTACATACTCCTGCAGTCTCGCGTACATACGACAAAGTAATAATTCATCGCACCGGGTAGTATAAACAATCCAAACAAAATTAGAGCCAACTGGTCATCAGCGCTATTAGAATGAAAAAGTTTATAATTGATATTCACTTTGTATCGGGAAATCCTCACCAGTAATTCATCGAGGAACAGACTATTCTCATAAAATACAACCAAAACAATATTGGCATTGAAACATCAACAGTTTGCACTAAAGTGAAGAAGACATAAGCTACAATGATATGCTGAGGATATTGAGTTGCTATATAAATTGTACAATAAACATTAAAAAAGACGTGAGAGGACTTATTATACATTTGTATGGTCCTCATGCAGAAAGAGTGCAGCTGAATAAACCTTTGTTAAGTTAACTTGAAAATTGTTCAATATGCTATAGAATTCATAAATATATCAAGCCATCTATCAATTGTATGAAAATTTATTTATATATATATATAACGAAAAATAGCATTACTCAATGAATTATTTCTATTAGAAAGAAACACAGTCTTTTTATTTTAACAACTAATCTAACACTGCTCAAGTAAATAAACACCTTAAAGAACAAACCAAAAAAAAACCTAAGCATTCCTAGCATATCCGAAACTCCCAAATATCAAACACTTAACTCTAACATTCAAAAATACCTAGCGATGGACAAAAAACCCGCATGAGTTCATTCAACTCAAGTGTACATCTGTTCATCAAATTACCATCAGACAAACACCTCCTGAAAGTAATGATCATCTCTTAACATCCTTCAATGACTCGCGACCATCCTTATCAAGAACACTCCATAACATATGCCACTTGTCTATACATGATACGATCAGATCGATCTAAAAATAGCCTGCCATAAACTCATATGCTACCACACATCGTTATCTATACCGAACTATCTTACATAAACATTAGCCTAAGTGATCTATAGTAGCAGTGTGCCAACCCGAAACATACCCTATATGTTGAAAACTAATTAGATCTTCTTCAAACTTATAAAAAATCAACCAAGCATCCAGCAGAAAAAAATTCTGATAAGAAAAAAACTCAACAAGAATATATTTTACTTATGTGTAAATAATACTTGAATATGTCAATGAGCATACCCGAAAATCCCTATGATGATAAATCTAGCATATTTAAAATGTATTAGATACGTATTTTACTTAATGCTCAAATATTGAAAATGTATATGAATATAGCCGAAGTGACTTTACGCTTAATACAAGCACACAAAGTATGAGGTTTGTAAATTCTCATGCAATCATATAGGCACTAAAAGCGATAATATGCATCCGAAAAGTATCAACTAAATGGCATCATCCATGCATGCAAGCATTCCAAAGGAGATAACAAATTAAAAATTCTCATACCCAAAACATTAAGTTCCTAATGCAGATATGGCTAAAGAGATCCGGAAATGTCAAAAAAATCATACATACTGTGAAGAATATGAGACAAGCATAAAATAAAAGTTTTACTCTATATTATACTGATACTCATGAAACTACCTAAACTAAATAATACAGGCCCACAATAACAACACCTAATTCAAAGTAAATATAAAAATTCATTCAATCTAGTGCATGCATATAATGCCACCATATAGGACTAAAAATACTTTTTCATGCATTATGGATAAAACCGAAGAATAATAATATAATACTATCAAACCCCTAATGTCAATGATTTGACACCTACCACTTTTTCTATATTATTTATTCTTTCAGTAAGTAAAAAAAAAATTATCAATGAAAATTCGTAGATTCCCACTCATTAGGACCACCACGATGATTTCTACATCCATCATACATAAACTCCATAAAAAGTAGCATCCCAGAAGCCATAAATCGTAAAATCTTCCCTGGATAACATCCATAAATAATCTGAAATTGGTAACAGATACCCAAAACATACATCTCAACATAGTGATCTAAAAAAAAAAACACATCTTTACCATGCGCTTATCAAAAGGGACAAATCATATATTGTACGAACAAAATTATCACCATCTCATGCACTACAAGATCATTAATTTGAAAAAAAATAAGTCGTCTTGGAAGAAATAATTAGAATGTTTGAACAAAACCAATGAGCATCCTATAGTAAAGAAAACATGAATGAATATAGTGCCATACTTCTACATAATAGTAAAATCAGAGAATGAAGTATAGAAACTGCCTTAAGAAATAAGTGATGATGATGAAGACAAACAAAATGCTGCTACAAGCAAACTAAAATTTAATACTATACTAAATATCAAGAACGCATTACACCAAACAATAAGATCTCTTTCACTGCATCCATAAATTTGAGCAATCAACATAGTAGTCTAACCGAACAAAATACATTGTAGACGATTCTTAAAGTACTATTGACACGAAACCGATAAAAGCCATAATATACAATAGCAATGAGTCACACAACAAAGAAACGACGTATCCAAGCAAAAAGGAACTGAAAACGATCAATGTAAATAGTAATCAGCAAACTAGAACAGGCGCATCTTTAAATGGACATTTATGAAAACACGTCTCAATGCCGCACATCACGATACCCGCTGCCCATGGGCAACACAACAAAAAACCGCCTCCATCAAGCAAAACCATATTGCAATGCAATGTATGCCATGCCACTTCTCTTCAACGCTGTAGATTCCGATGCCGTAAAACTCCCGCCGACAGGGAAGTCTAACCGTACGAACCACTACTCTTAAAAAGCAAAGTCACTTACATATGCCAAGCGTTCCCAAAGTCAATTTCCATGCCCTAACAGAATTCACCGCCGAACAAATCTACACTCCAATCACGATCCTCCAAAAAGCGACGCAAATCATTCCTAATCGTCAATAAAGCTGTCCATATTTAAGAACATGCACCCTTTGACAAACAACGCGGGAATTTAACCAAGCGTTCATGAAGTGAATTTCTATGGCTCATAACATCCGCTGCCATTGAAACCTATACCTCGAATTACTTCTTCCAGCGACCAACTCGCGCAACGTTTCCTCGCCCACAACGCCATCCATCCTTAACCACATACATCAATCGACGAGCAACGCCCACCTTAAGCAAGCATCCACGGAGCAAATTGTAACGCCTTAGAATACCCGTCGAAAAGTAAACCCGTCGTCCATCCATAATGCAAAGTAACCTTTTGATAGCAGCGCCCTCTGTCACCACGCAGCCACTCGCGCCATAAAAACTTCCCGCACGCCGAACATGATCGAGCAAATCGTTTATTTCCGCACGCTGTCGTCTATCCTTAGCCAAAGACACCAATCGATGAGCATCGCGATCCTTAACCAAGCACCCGTGAAGCAAATTCCCATGCCTTAGAACGCCTATCGAAAGGCGAGCCCGTCGCCCGTCCATAATACAAAGTCACCCGTCTATAGTAGCAACCTCCATCACCACGCAAGTACTCGCGTCATAAAAACTTCCGGCACGCCTAGCATGATTAAGCGAATCGGTCATTTCCACACGCGACCGTTCATCCTTAACCACATACATCAATCGATAAGCAATACGCACCTTAAGCAAGCACCCATGGAGTAAATTCTCACGCCTTAGAATATCCGCCGAAAGGCAAACTTATCACCCATCCATAATGCAAAACCACCCGTCGTTAGCAGCGCCCTCTGCCATCACGCAACCACTCGTGCCATGAAAAACGTCCAGCACGCCTAACATGATCAAGCAAATCGGTGATTTCCACACACTGCCGTCTATCCTTAACCGCCGACGCCAATCGAAGAGCAACGCGCACCTTAAGCATGCACTCACGTAGTAAATTCTCATGCCTTAGAACGCCCGTTGAAAGGCAAACCCATCGCCCATCCATAATGCAAAGTCGCCCATCTACAGCAGCGCCCTCTGTCAACCATTCGCGGCATAAAAACTACACCTCAATTCACACCCTCGAACAAGCGATACGCATGACGTTTACTCGTGTACAACGCCGTCCATCGTTAGCCACATACACCAATCGATGAGCAACGCGTACCGTAAGCAAGCACCCACGGAGCGAATTGTGACGCTTTAGAATACCCGTCGAAAGGCAAACCCATCGCCCATCCATAATGCAAAGTCACCCATCTACAGCAGCGCCCTCCGTCACCATGCAACCATTCGCGCCATAAAAACTACACCTCGAATTACATCTTCGAACAATCGACACGCATGACGTTTACTCGCCTACAACGTCGTCCATCGTTAGCCACATACACCAATCGATGAGCAATGCGCTAAGGTTTTCTAATATTTTTAATTGATTTTGATTGTTTGCTTCTATTATAGTTTAAATTTTACAATTTTAGATTTGTTGGGCTTGAGTAGCTGGAGTGCCTGACTTGAATAGTGGTCTGTGCATTTCAGGGAAATATATTTTTTTTTTCGTATTGTTTTCAAAGTTATGATGATGATCAAATAATGGTTTTACAGCTTTATTAGATTTTTACTGATGGCTTATGAGTTTAGTTTTGTTTTTGATCACGGGGTTCGCCACAGTTGCAGTGGCGCCTACCGTGCTGCTGATAGTCTCCACCGGCTATGATAGTGGTCAGGCTGTAGCAGTGTTGTTGTTGCTTGGGATCAACCGAATTTCAAGTCGTTGGCTATATCTCCCTGCACGGGATAGTTGAAATTGCATCTAATTCTTGGAATTAGCCAACGCTTTCGGCCCTGCCATCATCTTTCTGGTTTTAGCTTTGGGATTTGTACGGCTCTTGTCCGAACCACTATGAAGTCCGTAGGGTTTCATAATGGTCTTGTAGTCGGCCTTTATGGTGACCATTAGAGCGGAGTCCGCCTTCAGATTCCATGGCTATGCCAGGCACTGTTGCGGGTTGTCTGCTTTGTGTCTCGTAAAATTTTAACCTCTATCCCATATAATTACCTGTTCTTTTCCTTTTCCATTAATGGGGAGGATCATTTTGAGAAATGAAAGCATGCATCAATTGTTAGAATTGAATTTAATCATAATACACTTGCACTCATTCCACTTGCTTTTTACTATACATTTTCTTTTACCTCGCCGTCATATTGAAAGTTTTGGGTTTTATCATTGATTGTTTAATAGTTACTGTTAGGTTGCTTGGTTGTTTTATCTTATTGGGGAATGTAGGTTTAGCCTAGTTATAGATTATTTGGTTTAATTAGGGTTTTGACTTAGATTAGTTTTAGATAATTGAGTTTACGGTTATTATTTTAGAATAATTTCTTTTAAATTTAATGATTGAGTTTGGTTTAATTGGTTGTTGGTTTTGAGTAATTTTAGGTTGAGTTTTGTAGATTGAGTTTAGTTGAGGGCAGTGAGTTTGGTCTGAGTCGGTTTAAAGTATATTTTGAGACTTTCAAATTAATTTTAATTTTAGTTTAGGTTACGTGTTAAAATTTTAAATATTTATTTACTTGTCTGT
Organism: Odontomyia ornata; assembly: GCA_963969285.1. Classification (NCBI taxonomy): domain Eukaryota; kingdom Metazoa; phylum Arthropoda; class Insecta; order Diptera; family Stratiomyidae; genus Odontomyia; species Odontomyia ornata. The sequence continues at coordinate 110,239,160 of OZ017741.1, read as the reverse complement.
TCGTCTGTCTGGTATTCAAATTTTAATTTATTTTTATAGAATCGTTTGTTTGTCCGTCTGTGATCTATTAAATTATTTCTTTTATCCAAATTGTCGGTGTTGTCCATCTGTTCATTGATTTTAACATTTTTTAAATAATTTACATGGTCTGTGGATTTCTATTGTTTTTGATCGTCACCATGTTTCCGCACACACGATATGAACATGAAAATTACACTCGCTGTTCAATACGCTCCTCACTAGATTTGCCAAATCCTTAGTCACAGCTCTCGTTCCAGGATGGTGATCAGATAGTTGAGACTCATCGAAGCACTATCCCAATTACCAAATGGGGTTTTAAGTTCGATGGTGGCTCGAATGGTTTGGATGCACGCCAATTTTTGTTTCGTGCTAGCATTATGGTTAGAGATTATGGTCTCACAGAGCGTGAACTCGTCCGAGACTTTCATGTTCTCCTGCAGGGATATGCCGAAAGCTGGTACTGGCAGATACGTGACCTGCATAGAGACTTGAGTTGGAAGCAGCTTAAAGTGGAGTTCATGGAAAGATTTGGGTCTTGGCTTGATGACGCTCATATTTGGGAAAATATGTTCGCCCGCAGGCAGGAATCCAATGAACCATTCATAGAATTTTATGAATCCCTTGAGGCTATGGCTCTTCAACTCAGGACTCCGGTTAGGGGCACGGATCTGCGAGACAAAGTTTTCAAAAATAGGATTACTTAGCTGGACATGAGTTCTCGACCACCCGTGAGCTCGTCTGGAGGTGTCGTCGAATTGAGGACACTTGGCGTGAGCTGGAAATCAAGTATGGTCGACCTCTAGTTCAGCCTTATGAGCTTGATCCGATGAGACCGCCTGATTGGTTACCGGCTGGTTTGGAATCTTGTCTGCCAATGAATCTCCATCCTAGTGGAACGAGAGATTTTTGTCATTATAATACCGACATGCATCATCATGAGTCCCCAGCATCATTTAGTAGTGCTGATACTTCAAGCAGATTACCGGACTACATCGGAAGTAATGGAAAGGCGGCCGATGATCGTGAACCACCCACCCACTTTAGAGCACGACCTTTTCGGGATCGCTTTCGGAGATCCTGGAGATATTTCTTCACCAGGCATCTCTTGAAGCGTGCCTGTATGGAATCAATTGTTGCAACTCCTGGTGACAATAGGCCCTACGCAGATATTTTTGTCATAGGTCGCAAATTGACGGGCTTGCTCATAGCGGAGCCAGCGTCAGTATCCTTGGAGCCGGAGCCTTGGACCTGCTGTCAGACTTGGGCTTGCATATGCATTCTGTGCATGCACATGTCCAGACTGCGTCAGGGCACAAGGATCCAGTTCTCGGATACGTCTCCACATTGGTGCAATTTAATACAACCACCAAATTGATGAGATTCCTGGTTGTTCCTTCCTTGACGCACAAAGTGTATCTTGAAATTGACTTCTGGGATCTGTTCAAAATAGCACCAATCCAGGTCAATGCTACCAAAGCAGCCTCGATGCCCCAGAGCCCTGAATTGCATCTTTTGTCTCCAAAGGGTCAGCAACGACTGCACTTCGTCAAACAACAGTTTTCGTCGTATAATGAGAAAGGCTTGGGTAGGACCAGTCTCGTGTCCCATCACATCGACACTGGTTCTGTTCGACCCAGTAAGCAGCGGCATTATGCTGTCTCGCCTGTTATACAGAAACTGTTGTATGACGAACTCGATCGTATGTTGTCTTTGGGGGTAATAGAGGAAAGTCAGAGTTCGTGGAGTTCTCTTGTGACCCCTGTTAGAAAACCCGGCAAGGTGCATTTATGCCTTGACGCTAGATGCCTCAACGAGGTGACTGTTAAGGATGCCTATCCGTTGCCACTGATTGAAGGTCTTTTGGCACGGTTGCAGAGTACCAGGTTCATTACCAGCTTGGACCTGAAGGATGCCTTTTGTCAAATACCATTGGATGAGGCAAGTAAAGAGAAAACGGCATTTACTGTCCCTGGCAGGCCCTTGTACCATTTCAAGGTCATGCCGTTTGGTATATGTAATGCTCCCCAAATTATGCGTCGGTTGATGCATAAGGTAATACCGCATGAGCTTCAGGACAAGGCATTTGTTTATCTAGATGACCTGCTTGTTACAAGTTCAACATTTGATGAGCACTTGCAGCTCCTGAGTACTGTTGCGTAACTGGTCAGGAACGCCAACTTGACCATCAATGTTGAAAAGAGCAAGTTCGTTAAGAAGGAGATCAAATATCTTGGCTTTGTAGTGAGCGATGGTATCCTACGCACCGATCCGGAGAAGGTATCAGGTATAGTCTCCTATCCTGAACCCTGAACGGCCAAAGACGTGAGACGATTCATGGGCATGGCCGGATGGTACAGGCGTTTTATTTCAAACTTCGCCTCGGTTACGGCCCCTCTAACGGATTTGCTAATGGGCAAACGTGCCATCAAGTGGTCTGCTTCCGCCAATAGTGCCTTCAATAAAGTGAAGCACTTGTTGATTTCTGCTCCAGTGCTGGCCAACCCCGAATTTACGAAGCACTTCTATATCCAGTGTGGCGCAAGCACAGTGGGTATTTTTTTTTTTTTGTGGTAGGGAGGTGAAGGCATTTATGCCCGCCGAGTCTGGCAGTGTGGGACTCCCATGGAGGATACCTTTGGACTACCCACTAAACACCTCCCCTGTCAATCTGAGAACCTAGCCTGGAACCGTTTGACACATTACTTCGGGCCAGGTCTCGTTTTGTTACGCCGTGGGGCGCCTTCAAGCTGGGGAGTCCCTTTCCTAGCGGGAGGGGAGGGGGGAAAAGGAATTGCCAGAAGAACGATCCCCCAGCCCCAGCGCCTCCAGCTGCTGTGAGTCCCTTTTATATTTTAGGACTGCCCGAGCATAATGTGCCACCTGGTTCCATTTGTCAGCCGATTCGAGCATCACCGCAACTATATTATCCGGGGTGAGCTCTCCCGTCTCCCTGTAGAGTTCCCTTCGCAGCCTGGCCCATTTGGTACACGCAAAAAATGTGTGACAGGCATTGTCCTCCTCTCCTGGGCAAAACCGACAATCGGGAGACCGTGACTTGCCGATCTTGTGCAGGTAAGACTGAAAACACCCGTGCCCGCTCAAGAGCTGGGTCAGATAGAAGTCAGTCTCACCATGCCTTCGATTTAGCCACGGTCTCACATCCGGGATGAGGCGCGCAGTCCACCTTCCCTTCGTGCAATTCCTCCAAGACTGCTGCCAATCGTTGAGCGAGCGTTGTCTCTCCTCGCGGACAACCATCTCCCTCGCATCCTCGTTTCGGCGCAGGTAAATAGCGCGGCGCTCTCTAGCAAGGAGGGCGACAGGTATCACGCCTGCAATCACTCTCACCGCTCAGTCGGAGACTGTTGGATACGAAGATGCAATTCTCAGTGCTCCTCTTCTCTGTACCTGTGCCAATCGTTTTCGGTATACCTCCTTACTGAGAGCGTCGCCCCATACCTCTGCCCCGTACAGTAGCACTGACCCTACAGCACTCATCAAGAGGCGTCTTCTTGATGGGCTGGGTCCCCCTACGTTGGCCATAAGTCGACTCAGGGCCGATATTCCCGAAGCAGCCTTCTCAGCCGTTGCCCTGATTTGCTCAGAGAAATTCATCTTCGAGTCGATCAGTAGCCCCAGGTACTTCACCGCTGGTTTCGATTCGATCTGTATATCTCCAATACTGATCATCCTTACTCTAGGGATTCTCTTTTTTGTCAAGATGACCACTTCGGTTTTCTCCAGTGCTAAACTGAGCCCGCGAGCAGTCATCCAGTCCACAGTGGGTATTGGAAGTGGTTTGTTCCAAAAGGACGATGAAGGTGGAGAGCATCCAATGGCATATATGTCGATGAAGCTCAACGCTGCGCAACGTAGCTATAGCATTACTGAATTGGTATGCTTAGCTGCGGTGCAAAGTGTAAGGGGATTCAGGGCAAATATCGAAGGGTTGCCCTTCACCATCATAATCGACCATGCCAGTCTTAAATGGCTGATGCAGCAGTCGGACCTTTCTGGTCGATTGGCTCACCGAAGTCTGAAAGTACAAGGGTTCAATTTCCAAATTGAACACCGGAAAGGTGCCCTTAACGTTGTTCCTGATGCGTTGTCAAGAATATGCTCGAAGGACAGGCGGGTGAACAAGATCATTCCCTGTCTCCCAGACGGGCACATTGGTGGTTCAATCCTGGAGTCTGCATTTCAGGAGCCCGAGTATGAGTATCTCAAGGAGCAAATTTTGAAACAACCTGATCTGTTTCAGAATTTGCACCTTGCAGATGGTCGAATCTATATTAGTACTGGTTCTCCTGTAACGTTAGTTTCTGATGCTCCCAGAACAAAACTATGGGTTCCTGAGGGTCACCAACGGGCCCTCATAGTACGAGCTCATGATGATCCCCGGGGCTTCCATTGTGGAACTCGCAAAACCACTGAAGTTTTGCAAAGGTATTATTATTGGCCTCGTTTGCGTCAAGATGTGATTCAGCACATCAAGGATTGCCTGATATGCAAACTGGTCAAACCGTCAAATTCCACAATGAGGCCCCCTATGGGGGCATCACGAGACTCTGAACGACCTATGCAGCGCCTGTTTGTGGACATCATGGGCCCATACCCTGGTTCAAGATCAGGAAATACCCAATTGTTTGTGGTCCTGGATCATTACACAAATTTCGTATGGCTCAAACCCATGAAGAAAGCCACTGCGGAGTCAGTCGTGCGATATTCGGAGCGCGAAATCTTTTTGACCTTTGGAGTTCCTAAATGGCTACACTCTGACAATGGGGTACAGTTCACCTCCAAGGTATTCAGCAAGCTTATGAATGACTATGGAGTGCAGCATTGCTTCACCCCATATCATTCACCGCAGGCGAATGCCTGGGAGAGGTCAAACCAGTCGACATTGAAGGCCATTAGAGCCTAGATAGGGCCTTATCATGGCAAGTGGGACGAGAATCTTCCAGCCTCATGTTTTGCCTTCCGAAAGGTGATTCATGAGTCCACGGGATATTTGCCCTACTTTCTCATGTGCGGGTACCACCTTATCCAACATGGCTCTGAGTACGCCCTCCTCAGAAGCCATTATGCCTTTGAGGATGGTGAGGTACAGCTAAGTGCTAACGGTGATCGACAAATATATATAAGTAAATATATATATATATATATATATATATATATATATATATATATATATATATATATATATATATATATATATATATATATATATATATATATATAGTTGCGGTGATCCTCGAATCAGTTGACAAATGGAACCAGAAGGCACATTATATTCGGGCAGTCCTTGAATATAAAAGGGACTCACAGCAGCCGGAGGCGCTGGGGCTGGGGGATCGCTCTTCTGGCATTTCCTCTTCCCCTCTCCCCTCCCGCTAGGAAAGGGACTCCCCAGCTTGAAGGCGCCCCACGGCGTAACAAAACGAGACCTGGCCCGAAGTAATGTGTCAAACGGTTCCAGGCTAGGTTCTCAGATTGACAGGGGAGTTGTTCAGTGGGTAGTCCAAGGGTATCTCCATGGAAGTCCCACACTGCCAGACCCGGCGGGCGTAACTGCCTTCACCTCCCTACCACAAAAAAAAAACAGTGATCGACTGCGAGCTGTACAGGACCAAGTCAGATGTAAATTGCAAGAAGCCTACCAAAAGGGAGCTCAACGCTACAACCTTCGTGTTCGTCCTCGTGAGCTACTTCAGGGTCAGAAGATTTTCGTGCGTAATTTCACTGTGAGCAATGCAGCAGATCGCTTTGCTCCCAAATTCGCTCCACGATTCACTCCTGCAGTGGGCCGTCGTCGTATTGGACAAGTGGCATACGAGCTTGAGGATGAATCCGGTAAGCTGCTTGGGACCTTTCAACCCAAGGACATCCGATCCGATTCATAATTACCACTGCCGGCATTCTTTGTTTGCCCGGCTGAATGAGATACTCAGGCTCTGGGTCATCCCCACGATTGTTGTGAACTCCGGCACACTGACTCTCTCCCATTCACAACTTTCAATTGCCGCCGCAACCTTTCCACCTTCCTTTGGGCACTCCTACCTTTTCCTTTGTGTATTTATTTATTTTTATTATCCCCATCATCACAATCCTACCCTTTTCCCTTATTTCCAACTAAAATAATATAATATATACTAATAATTTCAATTTTCCCACTAACAACATTCCACTCATTAATTTCCACTAACAAAACTTCATTCAATACCTTTTCCCTAACAAAACCTCATTCCTTCCTTCATACTAACTAATTCTGTTCCCACTAACAAGTTTCATATTTTTATACTAACAAAAATTTATTCACGTTTCTCTTTTAACAAATTTTCATTTCATGCCCATCAAGAAAGAGTTGAAGTTGCTAATCTGATGAATGGGAAACCGGTAAGTCATGGCTCCATTGGTTGCGTCGCGAGTTCTCGACCGGAGGTCTGCTGGAACCCTGAGTTCAAGTTCCCCGAGCGCAGAGAAGCACTCTTTTTGGGGTAGCGGCAAAATCAATAGTTTCCGTATATATATGTGACACTTTGCATCTAATCAAGCGCTTCTTGGATATTATTGTGTTTGTCGGTACGGAAAAAAAATGTGTGGGTAGCAGAATCGAAGTGTAATGAACTTCGATTACGTTACCTAGATGCGGCAGCGGTAATTGAAAATGAAGAGGATTGAGTTCGTTGAATGAGGGGGAGTTAGTCTTTGGCTGGTGAATATAAGGGAGTTTTCTTGGCGGTATCAACGTTTTTTGGGGCCTTAAAATTTGAAGAAGGGTTTCGAGTTTAGATGGTGATTGGGAATTGAATCGATTTTTGAAGTTTTAGTGACGGAGGAGGAGAGTGGAAGGATTGGGAAAGTGAGGTGAATATTGGACTTTGGGAAGGGAAGGGATTTGATTTTGTATGGTGTGAGGAAAAAAAAAAGATTTTGTTAATTTGAATCGCGGGAAGACGAAAATTGTGTGAAAAAAAAATTTAATCCAATTGGAGTGCAGGAACAAGAAGAATCTTGATTTGGTTGTGAGACGAAAGTGGGATCGTGAGGGGACGAACGTTTTTGAAAGGAATTTTTAGTGCCAGAAGTTTTGGATTGGAATTCAGTGGAAAAAAAAATCAGAAATGAAAGAAGTGAGTTTAGAAAAACATTAATAACTATCAATTAAAAGAAAAAGAAAAATTTGCCGATAGTAGACGGAGCGGAGGAAACGATTAGTGCGGATAAAAGTGGCCGTTACGTTTTTTATGGTTTAGTGATTTTAACTTACAATTTAATTTTCTTCGATCCCACAGAGTTCTATAGGGAAAAAAGTGAGTACAATTTTTTTTAAATATTTTATGAATTGTAGTATCATATTTTCCAATAGTTTGTTTATTATATTCTTTTTAATCTTGAATTATTTTATGTTGGTATATTCTAGCTATTTTAATGTTGTTTTAAATTTTGAAAGTGGTTTTTAGTAGTTTGTTTTTTCAGTGATATTCTTCTTTTACTTTGGATTATAATTTGTGAAGTAAATAAAACGACCATGTCGCATTGAGACGATCATCTTTCATTTCTCAAGATGACCTCCCCCTTTCCCGTCCTTTCCCCTCCGTGTTAGTGTTTTTTATGTAAGGTGGCTCAGCACGAGCAGAGGGTGTCCCGGAAGTCCCACGACACGACTGAGCGCTAGCCGGCCTCAGTATGCCACCTCGGGCTACACACCCCTCTGCTAATTCTTAATGTCTGCAACTGCGGTGACCTCCGTGGTTGCAACAGTTTTTAATATCTATTAAAATGTTATATCATTCATAAAATCATGAAAAACGCTATTTATTGAAAAATTACAATATCCAGATGGAAGGTTCTCATTCAGAAAACAATGACCTTGTTTTTGATCACATAGTCCCAAAGGAAACTGTTCAACCCAAGACCAAAAGAAATGTTCAACTGAAGACCATTCACTCATCTTTATTCCATCTCCATTCCCTACCACTCTCTCCATCACTCTTTCATCGTCGCACAACGCTCGTGCGATCTGCATTTCACAGTCGTCAATGGAGAACACCAACACATCGAAATATTACTTTAAAAGCTAATGCGTTTAATGCGGGTAATCGTGGAAACAATAATAATTTTTGTTTCATTGAAATCGGGCCAGGATTTCCAATATTACAACGTTGTAAAGTTTCGCCGCTTTTTTAAATTTGCGTTCCTTCGCGCGCTTCTACAATGACGTCACACTGCGAGTGTGATTTCTGATTGCGAGTGATACGGAGTGTTTATCATAAAATCTGATTTGTAAAGTGGTTTTAAGTGTGTTTATGTGTATGTGTTAGTGATTATTATTATTTTTATTAAATTGAAATAGTGATGGAAGAGGGTTTCGTGACAGGACAGTCGGATAACCTGCCAAAAGTCGACATTTTTATGGTTGCACGATATTTGTCCGAGAATGGCGATTATGTAGCCGCTGAAATGCGAGGAATAAAACTGAATAAGTAAGTACATGTCTGACTAGTCATGTATGTTAGTATTTCAATCAAGTTTTATTAGAAGGCAACTATTTGTTTTTGTTAAAAATGGCAGTGGTTACAAACATTTTTTAAGTCTGTCTACCCGACTTGTTAGATATTACATTTACAGACAAAAAGTTAATTTTATCCTTTAGAGCAAATCAACTGGGTGATGTTATTTAGTTTGGGTGGGATCCATGTGAAATATGTCTTTAGAATTTAAAGTATTGCGTATCTTCTATGTAAAAATAATAAAAGTTAATTCATTACAGATCAGGAAGAGAAAGTTATGGCGATGAAGCCATAGGATATGTGCAGGTTAAAAGGGAAGGCAATGTATGCATCGTGAAATGTCGTATTACTCCGGAGCATCGCGTGCGCGTTAAGCCGTATCGCTGCACTTTAAAATGCAATGAAGTCGACAGCCAAGTACTAAGCGTAACATGCGAAGATTGCGCCGCGTCTAGAGGTGGTTGCAAGCATCCAGATGGTTTGACTGAAGATTACGTAATAGAATTACGTAATAGAAATCAAATGCCCTTCAAAATCCTCAACAATCACTTCTTACTTTGATGATGGAAATATTGGGAAAAAATATTATGCACAAATTCAGTCACAGATGTATGTAACAAAGAAAAAAAAGAGTTTGTTTTGTATAGCACTGTCTGATTTCGAAGCATCCAAAAATATTCAGATTTATGAAGTTCCTTACGATGAGACTTACTGCGATGAACTATTTTCAAAGATAACAACCTTTTGGGAGAAGTACATTTACAAAAAATTGATCAATCCTGAGACACAATAAAACTCACTGTTTTTTTTATTATTATTATTATATAACTCTTAGTAAGCTTACCTTTGACATGTCATGTTTTTTTAAGAAAAATAATAGTATGTACATATTATATCATGCTTGAAATAAAGAACGCCATTCTATATGGTCCGTTTTACATTTTTCAAATATAATGCGATGAGTAGGTACATTTCGAATGTCTTCCTATGTTTATAAACCGAACATAAAATAACACTAAAACTTAAAAATGTGTATCGCAACTCTGATCAAATAGAGGGCTTTGTAAGTTGATGATGCCACATGCTGTAACAATAATAGAATCTAATAAATCGACTTGTTTATAGTCAACACAAGCATGTGGCATCAAAAATCCAAAGTGCCTTATTCTACCAATATACCTCTCGACGTGAATACGTAAAGCAGCAATTTTTTTAGTCTCGATCACTTCATCTTTTGTAAGAGTCACATTACTGAAGACGCTGGGTGGTCTTCTCAATGTAAATCCTTTTGGGAATGTCAGATGAGCTATGTTTTTAAATCCCCGATCGGCGAGAATAGCTGCATTTCTCGGTAGTGTTTCGAGTATTCCGCAACCCTCAAATATTAAGGAGTCGGGTGTCCTACCACCGTAACCTTCCGATATATAATTTATCAGACCGTCTGGAGTAATGGATAATCGTATTACAACCTTTGTACTCCGACCATGTTAAAGCTTGCTGGACAGCATTGGCTGGCTTTTCAATTTGAATCTCCAGGCAATCTATTATACTTTGTACGTTACTGTATCTCTTTCTGAATGCCATTGGTAAGTTACCCATTACATCTTGGGAATCTGGAAAAAATATCAACCGTTTCATGCAAGTCGCCACTGCTGGCAAAGTTTTTCTAAATATCATCCCGATCGCGTTGCTTGTAAGACCAAAATCTAAGGCAAGGAGGGCATTACACTGATACAATCGTATTTTTTTTAAAGTTATCATTATATCTCTATGTGAGCATTTACAATATTCATTAAGTAAGTCTATAGTGAAGTAGCATTGTTTAGGAAGACCTAATAGTAACTGAGGTTCCCGAGATATGCATAAAACCGCAGTTTTTTGCATATGATTTTTAAATGCGAGATCCTCACAATCCGTATCTTGTGAACTGTCACTGGTATTTGGCGTAAGCACAACACAATCTTGAGAAGTAATGCTAGCAGATTTAAAAGAAATCTCGTTTGAAGATATCTCGAAATTGTCATTTACTTCTCGTTTTCTTGTTGCATTTGCTCGGCTTTTTCTTTTCAAAATTTTTTCATCAGTCATTGTGCTTTTGTTATGAGGTTTTTTTTATACAAACTTGTATTTTCTTGCTACATTTTTCAATAAGAACTGGTTCTGGATTGATTTCGTGATTTGTTTCCAATGCATCAAAAGGATCCGTGTTGACGGCTTCATGTAGACCAGATTGAACAACAGAAACTTCTTCAATATTACTGTTCGACGTAGATGGTAAGTCACCATGAAGTATTTTATTAACTATTTCATTTTTACGACGCTTCTGAATAACAAGTCGTTCCTTTACTTCGCTTCGTTGTTTTTGACATAAAAATTTATGTGGCACAACGTCTTTTTTGAGCTTCAGTATTCCTCTGACTAATTTATATTTGACATAATTTTCAATATCATTTTCAATCTGCAACATAAAACCATGTGCTTAAAATAATGCAGTCGCACTACTGTTTTTGTAATGATGAGCCTCCACTAAGATACCCAGTATCGACATGCCATGGTCATACATAAAAAACACACACAAAAAACGCTCAGACCCAGAAAAAGAAAGTTTAAAATCATCTACTAGAAAAAAATAAATCATATTTGCTTTTGGTTTTGTTATATTTTTATTTATCAATAAAACTAAAAAATTGTTACACTTCACATTACAGTCAGTATTATCGATACCAGGTTTGATCTTGGTACACATACTTTTAAAATAACTATCTATTACAAACAGCATAGTAATAGCTTGCTCCTTACCCCTGACTATCAACATGCATATCCTCTTTTATTAAGTACAGTGAAACCTCGATTATCTCTGCGGACAGTTGGATGAGAAAAATCTGTTAATCGAAAAACAGGTTTAACCGAACAAAACAATTTATCGCTTAGTGTAAAGTTGATTAAAACGCTACGTTACATCTTATCTTACGGTTCACCAGTTTTGCAATCAGATTCTACAGATTTAGGGGTTTTCTAAATGTTATTATGTTTTTAGTAATTTTTCAAAGTTCTTTTGACCTCCCCACAAAATTTCATCTTTCTACCTTCTGTAGTTTTTGAGAAAAATTGCTTTGACACATGGTCGGATGAATAAATGGACGGACGGATAGACAGGTACAAAAACTAGTAGGATTTTGTAAAAGAATTTTTTTACAAAATCCTCCAACTTGGTAATTTTTCTTCAAAATAATTCGGGCCACATAGCACGGATAATCTGCAAGCGAGTTAATTTGCACACGGTTAATCGAGGTTTCACCCTAACTACTACTGTTGTCTAGTCATGTGTGGCTAAGGTACGTAATAGGTACTAATAACTAAAATTAAAAACACTTTTGGATTTATACATAATAAACACAAAACTTACGTCGAAATGATCTTCACAGCAATGTACGTGACTAGATGCTGTGAGAGGATCTGCTCTTTTCATCACTTTTAACCACTTTCCGAATGTTACTGTCATATGGTACAGAAAAAAACAATTTTTGGGGTGTTTTTTCACTGGAGTTGCTACACATAGGCACTATACAATATTTCTTCACCATTTTAGCGATCCACAATATGAAAAACAATTAAATTTAAAGCAAAACCACAAGAGCGTGACGAGAAAAAGTACTTACATGTAGATATAAGCAAGCGCCGACTCGCAGTGTGACGTCACACTTAGCGCGATCGCTTGATCGGCTTTTGCCGTGGAGGACGTACTTTAACGTTTAATATCTCAGTGGTTTTCGAAGATAGAAAAAAAATAAAAACAGATTCTTTTTTCTGAAGATACCTATTTTTTAGATCTGCTGACAACAAAAAACATTGGTGTGACTCATTCCTACGTGTGCCTCCAGGCAATGCTAAAACATCGGTATAAGGGGCACACCAAATGCTGTGAAGTACCCCCTTCATGCTAGTCTAGTCCGATTCGTGAAATGTATTAAAATGCCCTAAGATACTGTGTTTTCAATCCTCCGGACATATCAATAATCTGAATTTATTAGATGTTCCTTGAGTCTTTTCTTGAAAACCAATAATGAGTTTACGTTTTTCACTGTTTCTGGAAGATTATTGTATATACGCAGAGCATCATTCGTTGCATCGTTCTTTAATCGATCAGTTCTAGCGTAAGGTATTACAAAATTGTTGTCATTCTTACAATCCTCTAAAGACCATTACAATAATTCATCATCAATTCACTCATTCACTCTACCCGCATCAAAATTCAATGCGGCTAGTAATTATCACATTTAAAAATAAATATTAGAAAATAAAACATCCGAGCTCATTGTAACACCTGGCACATGCCTTCTTTCCTTCATGACATCTTCGCAAAGGTCAATCAACACGGCGAAATCCTCAAGTGGCGATCATCAATGTAATAAACTTATCAGCCGTCGCAAAGATAAAATCAGCCTCAAATCAACCCAACGCTAACGATTTAAGACATCGCATGTATAAAAAACAACCTGACCTACACCAAAGCATATCTGCAAAGTTTTTCGATTCAACCATGAACGATACGATAGGACCTTTAGCACATGAGTATTGATTCACGTTTTGATCACAACCTACCAACGAGATGTTACAACGCCTCTATATACATATACATATAATCAACTATATAAATTCTTACGCCAAATAGCTGGCTGATAGTATTTTTTTCATTCAATTAACACTTCATATAAAACTATTTTGTATGTTTCGGATGTTTACCATAGTTCTATACAAAAACCAAATATGTAAACTATGTAAATTACAAATGACGTCAAGAACATCGCTTACTTGTTTGTACCTTATTCACATATCCACATACAGCAGTAGATAGAGACTACCTGTTCTGGCGCACTATTTCCATACGAATTGGGATGGATTTTGCCCGCCACCTACTGGCGGAAATTGGAACTAATGGTGCATGTAGTGGCTGGGAACGGAACTGATGGCTTGTGTCTTGGGTGTGTGGATGCATGTATTCAAGTCATATCGTTAGGTGCCTGAGATAAAGTGTGAGTCTTATGTTATATTCTTATGTTTATGGCCCTATTAGCTGAGCCACAAAACCTTGTTCTATACGCCAACACACTTACCTTTATCAATTCTCTACTTAGATTCTTCTTTGTGCTTCAGTTAAAGCTAGGGTCTTGTTATTGTAAACATTTTTTAATTAGATGTTATTTGTTTTATGTTCGAAATTTATTTTCACTACATTTCAACTTAATAACGATTGAGCTGTGAGGTTGTAGGTTTCTGCTGTCGTTCTGCTTTATTTTGAATGTTGCCTCGTTAGTCTGGGGCCACCTGTCCGGCGTATCGTGCTTGGGAAGCCTTGAGCTCCCCGGTCAGTCGTTGAGTGTCTGGCAGTATCTAGGGCTCTAGGCAAATAACCAACCAGAGCACCTAGATATCATGAAACGAGTCTAGGCGCTTAAGTCAACTAGACAAAATCAGGCGCAAGGTCAACTGGTTTTCAACCAATCTGTTAGGCAAATCCAACCAGCAGAAAAGTTCGAAGAAATTTGTCTAGGCGAAAGGCTAACTAGACAAAACCAACTGGTTTTCAAAATAGTTGTGTGGGCGTACCCAACCACTTGAAGCAACGAATGATAGTCGCATGAATTTTCCTAGCCTGCTTCGCTGTTTATATACGCTATTTTTGATTGCTCAGCAAAATTGTTTTTCCCTAAAGTGTGGGAAAGAATTAATTTGAACCTCTTTGCAGTTGCCAGTGGCATCAAATCTTAATGTGCATCAACATTATTTTAGTTCTGGTAGATGTCTTGAATATTTACGTTCAAAGTTCCTAAATAAGTTTGTTGTATTGGAAAATTGGTACGAGGCTGTTGTTTCCAGTGTTATATTTTCTATGAAAACTTGTGCAAGGTTCTTGTTTCCACGGTTACATTTTCTATGAAAACTTGTACAAGTTTCTTATTTCCACTGTCACATTTTCTATGGAAACTTGTACAATGTTTTTGTTTCCACTGATACATTTTCTATGAAACGAGGTTGTTGTTTCCACTGTTACATTTTCTATGAAAACTTGCACGTGGTTGTTGTTTCCACTGTTCTATTTTCTTTTATATTCAAAGAGTTCTGTTGTAGTGGATCAATAATGTTTTCTACACGTTATAGAAATTCCTATCGTAACAACTCTTGCCCATATTGCAAAGTTCGGATCTTTCTAAGAGAGACAAGATACGATCGGATTTTATCCACTTAGTCGGTAGCGGCAAATGTTGTGATGAGAGGCAAGTTGCGATTGTGATAGCGAATTAGCCGATAGCAGCGAATGTCGAGGGATGAGATTTCTTTTCGTTTGCAAATGGGTTGAATGAACTAGCTTATTCTCATACATTATTTCTTACATTTTGTGTATTGCTTGTATTTTATAGGCAAAATCGGAAAATCAACTTGAATTTTATGCTAAAGTCATTTGCTCTTTTTTAGGGTTTTGTAAAATAATTTTACAAAACCCTACTAGTTTCGCGACCAGTCTGTCCGTCTGTCCGTCCGTCCGTGTGTCACAGCAGTTTTTCTCGGAAACTACTTAAGCTAAAAACATCAAATTTTGTGTGTAGGTGTAAAGTGGTGATCTCTTCAAAGTTCAGCTACAAAAAAATTTTATAAGGTATTTAAGGGGGGTCTCCCCATATAGGAGAGTGACCCCCCGAAAAAAAATTTCATTGAAGGTAGCCGATATGGGTATCAAATGAAAGGTCTTGATGAGTACTTTTTGAAGCAGGTCTTAGTTTGGCAAAATTTGCTTCGAGGGGCGCACAGGGAGGGGAAATACACGAAAAATTTGTGTCCCCCCCCTTGCGATTGGACACCTGTGATCCGAAAAATCTGAAAAAAATCAGGAATGTAGGCCTTGGTGTGTACAACAACAACAAAAACGTGAGAAGTCGCAATTCACTCAACTTTGTTAGTAATAGTATGATTTACGGATTTTATGTTTTCTTGAATAAAATCTTAACGGTATCCTTAGATTCAATGAAATTCAGTACGTAGATGTCTATTTATAAGATTAATCTATCCTGAAAGTTTCATAAAGATTGAATTATATTTAGCGAAGTTATAGCGGTTTGAATTTTCCTGTATTACTATGGAACAATATGCGCTGCATGTATTACTATGGCAACATATGGCTATGGAACAACATGCGCTTTTTACCGACTCAGACACTACAGTTTTGCTAGGATTTGCATGAAAATTTCAGGAATGATAGGTGTTATGAATAAAACAAAATAGTGGCTGTTTTAAATGCGAAGATTGAATAATTTGGAGTTATTTTTTCCCAACTTCAACGTTTAAGGTGCATGATTCGAATACTTGATTCAATTGAATGAATGACTGAAGATGAGTACCTACAATGAATGCTCATAAGTGAAATAAGTCAAGGAGGTGGGAGAGAGCTCCTAGCAAAAGGGTTTTGTAGCCATTCTAGGATTCGAAAAAATTGGCCATGAATCGATGATTTCAGCACAGGAGAGTGACCCTGAAAAAAAAATTCATCAAACGTAGCCGATATGAGTATGAAATGAATGTTTTCATTAGAGCTTTTCAAAACAGTTGTTAAACTGTCAGTTTTTGCTTCAGTGGGGGCACAGGGGGGAAATACATGAAAAATGTGTTTCCTCCGTCACGGATGGACATCTGAAATAATTATCAAGGGAGATATTTATGAGTATAACAATACCAAAAACCTCAAAAGTCGAAATTCATTGAACTTTGTTAAAAATAGTATGATGTTTGCATTTCATATTTTCTCCAATAAAATCGTCTTTGACATGTTTCT
This sequence comes from Odontomyia ornata, assembly GCA_963969285.1. NCBI lineage: Eukaryota > Metazoa > Arthropoda > Insecta > Diptera > Stratiomyidae > Odontomyia > Odontomyia ornata. The sequence goes on along the minus strand of OZ017741.1, from coordinate 110,222,801 downwards.
TGATTTGATTCGATCTGGTGACTGAATTTTGTAAATTGAATACAAAACCCTTCTGACATGAGCGTAGGTCTGTTTACCCAACTTGTTGTTTATTTAGTTTTGCTGCTTATGCTATTTTCCATTCCAATATATGTTTTGTTTCTTAAATACTTTCTTAAGAATGGTGATTTCCAGTGAATATGATTTGTATATTATTATCATCTAGTACTCAAAAATTTGGTACTAAATTAATATTTCAATTTTGTTTCTCCGCGAAAACCATTTCGTATGATTCATATATAAGTTTTTTAAGTGACGAGTTTTAGTTGCACCAATATCAAAAATAAATCTTTATTTATAGGATACATATAATAAGGTGAATTTCTCTCGATGAATTTACCTATTGCAGAGAGTATCTTATATATATATATATATATATATATATATATATATATATATATATATATATATATATATATATATATATATATATATATATATATATATATATATATGGGATGTAACGAAATTTGTGACCACGCTAGAGGTTGCAATTTTGCTCCGATTTTCACCAAATTTTCAGGAAAGGTGTATTGGGTAAATATCTCGGTTAAATTCGTGAACCAGCTATATCGGCCGGGCAAAAACGAAATGGTGGCCATTTTAGACGAAAAATCGTGATTTCCGTTCTGACCGAAGTATAGCTCCGATTTGGATGAAATTCGGTACAAAGGTTCACTGACGTATTTGATGAATCTCACAAAATCCAAAGTCGGTACAGTAGAAACAAAATGGCGGTCGCTCAAAGGTCGAAAAATGTGCAAAATTTTGTTGTTGTAATAGCGGTCAAAGGTTTCAACAAATGATCATGAAATTCGGCAGTTGGATAGAAATTATAAATATTTAAAGAATTACGTAAAAAAACTGGAGGTCAGGTCGCAAAAAACAAAATGGCGGCCAGTTGAAACTCAAAACTTCAAAGTCTTCTAAAAGTCGTAATTTTAAAAAGACATATATGAAACTTGGTTACAAGATAGACATTACTTAGATCTACAGTCTTTGATATTTTGGTGATCATTTATGAGCAAATTCCAAAATGGTGGCGGTTTAAAAATGCGTTTTTTTCAGGTTTTTGTGGCCCTCTAGCGGTCACATTTTCCAGCAGATTTTGATGAAACTTGAGATTACGGATCTCTGTACTATGTTCTTGTATTATGCAGAAATTATTAAAATTGAATGTAAAATAAAAAAGTCGAAAATTTAAAACTTAATATTTTTAACTGCCATTTTCACTAAAAATTGAATTATTTTGCCCTGTCTAGAGTGAAACTCCGATTTGAACGAGATTTGGCACATTGATTGATGAGGTCCTAGCACACAAGATTTAAAATAGTCCAAAATTAAATGCATGCGTTCAAAATGGCGGCGAAGACGAGCGCAATTCGCTATTTTAGTAGCAACTGACATAATGAATCGAAAATGTATATATTAATGGCAATGCAAGTGCTGCTTAAACTTTTATGGAAATCTTTTGAAATTAACAGTTTGAGCTATTTAAGCCAAAAAGTTATCACCATTGTGTGGTAACCACTGTGAAATGTGTAAACAGCAAATGTGAGAAGGGCGAAACCAATATTTTTATGTTTATAACAATTTATTACCAGCCGATTTTCAATATGGGAGCCACACGGGTGCAACTCAATTTAATTAGCAAAATATTTTCGCCTCTATGAAAGGTCTCCAAATACAATTGGCAGCAGATTCTTTTTATGTTAATAAATACCCATGTGGTTTTACAAAAATTGCAGTAAGAAGTCCAGTAGTAGGCAAGCCAAACTCTTTTTCGAAACCTTACGCTACATACGAGAAATCTACCTTTCCGGCTGGTGGTGCCAACGGGGATTTTTTTTTTATTTATCTTAGTAAATATCGACTTGTCTTACAACCATTTCATGTGTATTTATATTAAAACTATAATATTGAAGTAAAAATTACTTGTTTTGTTGCGTTTTGAAAGAAAATCTGCTCATTTTACAATTACAACTATCGAGTAAACTTATTGGTCTTACTAAGTTAAGAATAAGTCAATTGTATAAGATACATTTAATTATTAGTTTAATTTTGTTTCTCAGTGAAAACCGTTTCGAATGATTTATTTATAAGTTTTTTGCGGGACGAGTTTTAAATTGCACGACTGTTAAAAGGGAATCTTTACTTATACATATAATTTTTTTGTATTTATCTAAGAGAATATGTACTTGCCTTACAATTATTTCATATGTTTTAATATTAAAACCATAATATTGAAGGGAAAATTACTTATTTTGTTGGGTATTGAAAGAAAATATGCTCATTTTACAATTACAATTATCGAGTAAACTTATTGGTCTTACTAAGTTAAAAATAAGTCAATTGTATTAGATACATTTAATTATTAATTTAATTTTGCTTCTCAGTGAAAATCATTTCGTATGATTTATTTATAAGTTTGTTGCGTGACGAGTTTTAGTTGCACGACTATTAAAAAGAAATCGTTACTTATAGGATACATATAATTTTTTAAATATTTATCTTAGAGAATATCTACTTGCCCTACAACTGTTTCATGTGTATTTATATTAAAACTACAATATTGAAGTAAACATTACTTGTTATGTTGCGCATTGAAAGAAAATATGCTTATTTTACAATTACAACTATCGAATAAACTTATTGGTCTTAATAAATTAAGAACAAGTCAATTGTATGGGATAAATTTGTAAAATAAAGTCTTTTGCTTGGAACTGTTTAGATTTAATTCCTTTTTTCATTTTAGCAATAATATTTTATAGTATTTATTTTTCTTCTATAGTTTTTGTTTCATACAATTGGTTTAAAGGCATTACAATTTTTGTGGCTAATCATTCACCATTATGGCTTGCAGACAATTATTTGGTTTTCAAAAAAAGTGTTTTTTTTTTGCATTTATGTTTGAATTTCTTCAACCAGCTGTAATGATTGTGCTGGTTGTGGGGTAGAGGCAGGTTTTTCCTCTGTTGGGGAGTCAGTAGCACATTGTGTTTTTAATTCCTGGATATCAAGGCTGATCATAGGATTTCTTTCCCTGCCAGAGTTCCATTTGCAACGATACTTAAAGTATCGAAACGCCAGATACACAATGATTATCAAAAGACAAAGAGTAGTGAGGCTGACGGAGGTTGTAGTTAAGTGATAATAGTTTTTAGTAGTACCCATATACTTGATTTGGTTTAATTGTGCATATATTTCATTTAGAGAATGGGTACTTGCTTTGAACATTTTATTTCTATTATGGTCTGAGACTAGTTGTAATGAGTCGTTGCTATGGGTATAAGTCAAGCTTGATGGATCGACGTTGAGTGATTGGAGGTCAATTTCTGGAAACTCTTGTGGCTGTTGTATTTGAAAATCATTTGTGCTTTCTGTCTGATAGGGTATGATTAAATCATTGATATTAAAAGTACACGGAAAGTAGACGGTTAAATACCTTTGCCAAGGAGGCTATGCGTGGTTAAATTTTTGTTACATCGGACGTGAATGGGGGTCTCAGTTTTTAGAAAATACACCCAACTGTTTGGTTTGTTAAGTTTTATCAATGCATTGGGGATGTACGTTCCGATTCTGAGGGGACGATTAATTTTCCTCTTAAATGGGTTGTAGAGTAGGTTAATAATTTCGTTCACCACTGATGGGGAGTGATTTAAAGGAGTGGTTAGTTGACACACATATAAATCGACAGGCTCGGAATGCTTAATTTTTTCAAGGTGTGTAGATTTTCAGGACTCAATAGTAGAAAAAGTTGTGATGCGATACTACTGGCTATATGCAAAAACTCGGTGGAGGGAAGAAGGAAAAATGTTTTTCTGTTAGTTATTGGAAGTGCATGGATTTATTGAAGTTGCATCAGTGGTATTTGAAATAGAGGTAGTTTTATAATTATTCTTAATTTTTCTTTCATCCTGTAGTTCTTTAGCTCTGCTGTTTGTGAAAGAATTTGCTCACAATAATTTGGAGACCTACTTCCGGGCTTTGTATAGATTTTGCGTAACTTTTCGATGGAAATTAGAAGGGGATGGATCGTATTAGTTTGGGTTGCTGATACAATTTCTATTAGTGTGTGTTGTCTGAACTCAATTTCAAAAAGCTGTGTCAATAGAGTTGTCGTTAATATATTTTTGTGTTCCGCTTATACTAAAGCATCTGTTATTTTAGACATGGTATAGATTTGCGTAGCTAGTTCGTATTGTCTAGTCATGATGTTAGCAAGGAGGTTATGGAGTTCTTCCAATGATGTTTTCACTATGCTGATCCTGTGTTTTTCCAATCCAATCAATTCTTCTCCTTCACTCTTCAGTTGCTCCAATCTGCTGTATAGTTCTTTTTCATTTTGGGTGTCCATAGTACCAAACAGGGTATGCATCACTCGTCTTATTCCGTCAAAGAATGATCTTTTCACTTTCGATGCTGTCAATGATTCCAGAAGAGTTTATGTGCGGCGCTTAGGGTTTCTACAATGCCTTGTATATGGTGAAGCTGAGTTTTAAATCCTGTATTATTTTTTAAACAGAGCAGTTGCAAAAGATGTTCCGTAAATTCAGCCAGATTGATTTGTGTTGCTAGTTCTCCCAGGCTTATTTCGGTTACTATGCTTCAGCTACTGTGGTACGGCATAAGATTTTCAATGTTCTCAAATAGGACTTCTGTGTTATCAATCGGGGTAATAGCATATGGGACAATGTCTGCATCGGATGTTCTCGCGGCAATGGTTAGAAGGAAGATAGTTCGCAAGCAGTCCATGTCTAACGGGATTTTGGGAAAACATGTTGGTACAGTAAGCAGCCTCTTCCCTATAGCAATAGTTGTTCGACTGTGTATGGAACTACCCATATTTGTACCAGTTTATGTTTTTTATTTTCATTTTATAGCAAGATTTTATCACCAATGTGAAAAGATATATGTTTGGACTTGCTATATTAGTAGGCTTTTGACTTTAGTTTATTGTATAATATGTTTTTATGTGCTGTGGAGTACATTTTCTGCAGTTTATATCTCAATTGAAAATAGGAGATTTTATGGTTATAAACTGGGATAGGCTCCTTTTTAAGATTAGAGGCGATGTCTGCCGTGAATTGTTGCGAATTCCAGCGTACCGGCTTTCTCCCATTCGCAACTTCAAATTGCCGCCGCAACATCTCCACCTTCCTGTGGGCATATAAACCCATTCCCGCAATATATTTATTTATTTTTATTATCATTTAACAATTTCCCTATCATTTTTATTTCCCGTACATCACAATCCTACCCTTTTTCCATATTTTCAATTACAAAAAATAGTATATAATAAGAAAATTTTGTTTGAGGATTATATCGGTCACCTCGTACGAAACTGCGAGATTTTTAATGGAACCAGCCTATATGCTGGAACCAGCTGAAGTCCATCGAGCGAATAATGCTATTATGTTGATAGCTAAAATGCTCGGGTGAAAGAACAATGTAGTTCTTTCACTTAGGACAACCAGCAATCCTCAAACAAAATTTTCTTATAAGTTCGCCACCACTGCGTAAATGTGGAAATTACTGCTCGATAGAGCTTGCAGCATTGCCATGCTGCAAGATATATATATATATATATATATATATATATATATATATATATATATATATATATATATATATATATATATATATATATGGGTTCGTGGTCATCTGGAACCCCGCAGTCGAGCTGCCCCGAGGTGACTGATGTGGCAGCTCCTGAGGAGTATATCGGTCACCTCGTACGAAACTGCGAGATAGTATATAATAATAATTTTAATATTCCTACTAACAACATTTTATTGTGAATATTTTCAAAATTTGGACTATAATTACAGAGCAAACTACCAAGCGGGTCAGTTTTTAAAGTGGTTACATACTTTATGTTTCATGTCAATAACGTCAATCCGGAATCAGCGTTTTATCGACCTAAATTTAAAAAAATAAAAGACGTTCAAATCATATTAGTGGCCGACATTTTATTCAATTTAATTCATATTCAGGAATTTTTTTAAAGTAACTTTTTCAGGTCCCCCCGCCTCTCCAGTTGCAGAGCGCTCGGCATCATTGGACGGAGTGAGTAATATTTTTAATCACCCTTTTAAATTATATAACAAAATAATTTTTTTCTATCTTATGAGTATTTAAAAAATTTCCTTTTCTTTCGTGAACAAAGGGGGTTTAATTTTCTTTTTTGGAATCAATTTCGTTTTTTCATTGATTTGGATTTTGTTTTGTATATTGAATTGTTTCGTTTCTTGAAATAAAAAAGCTCGTACATATAAAAACCATTATCTTTCATTTCTCAAGAGGACCTCTCCTTTCCCGTCCTTATCCCTGTGTGTTAGTTATTATATGTAAGCTGGCTCAGCATGAACAGAGGGTGTCCCGGAAGACCCACTACACGACTGAGCGCTAGCCGGCCTCAGAATGCCACCCCGGGTTACTCACCCCTCTGCTAATACTTAATGTCTGCAACTGCGTTGACTTCCGCAGGTGCAACAGAACTCATAGAGGCAGCCCATATCGTCAACGGTAGTGCGAAGATACTTAATTAAGGGCCTATGGGCTCATTCTAAAGTACCATTTGATTGTGGGTGGTAGGCTGTTGTTTGGATTTTTTATAAACAAAAGTCTACAGACTCTTTTGAATACGTCGCTAACAAAATTGTCTCTTCTCTTCTGTATCGGGTTATAATTTTGTTGAAGAAAATTTTGGCGATTGTTTCTGTTTCCGTGTTAGGTATTGCATACCAATCCACGAATTTGGTGAACTTACCTTGGAAGGTCAGAATATATTTGTCTCCTGATTGTGTGTCTACAAGGGGTCAAATATGTCTAAATAAATTTTATCCAAAGGTTTTCCAGCAATGTCTGTAATAACCATGGGCATCCGGTTTCGCGGGGAGTTTTTCATAGTTTGGAACTTTTTGCACCTTTTTAGATGGGTTCTAATTTCCTTTAACGTGTTTTCCCATCGATATTGTTTCCGAATGTTCTTGTATATTTTTGTGACCCCTTGATGTCAACCAAATGGGGAGTCATGAAAATCATATAGTGTTGCATGAATTTCTTCTGGGGTTTTCAGAATGGTTATGTTAGACGAGTTAGTCGCAAAATTTTCTTCTGGGGTTTTCAGAATGGTTATGTTAGACGAGTTAGTCGCAAAATTTTGAGTCGGTAAAGGGTTCGTTGAGTTATTTTCAGAAATGTTGTCACCCGCTAGTTTTCGGTGATGGTTGTTATCTGACAATAATGGTACTTGCTCAGTTCCTTAAGAGTTTATTGATTTGGATATTCGTTCTTCGGGAGTTTGTTGGTCATCGAGTGGTTTTTCCACTGGTGGAGAGTTTTCATTTGTTTCTAATTGCTTTCATATCTGAGCCCGAGTAATGACATTAATTTGATAGGGTTTGCTAGTTTTGTTGGGATTGGGATTTGGTATTCTACTTAAAGCATCGGCATTGGTATTGTCTATTGAAAATCTCCATATTTTAGCGCTGTAATTTAAACAAAAAGAAAAATATAATTTAAAAAAACAACGCTATTCATTTGTTTTCTGACAAATATATATATTTCGGGAGTAAATGTTCTCCCTTCTTCAGTGTCTAATTTTTTCTGAAGAGAAGCCCTCAAGATGTACAATATATATGCTAAAGCTAATTAGATATTAATGACCGTACTTAACAAAAGGATGCATATCAATGAAATAACATGTCATAAAACTATATTTTATTTTAAATGTGGGTCAAATGAATTTTGGTCGAACTATTAATTTATTTTAAATTATTTTAAAAATTTTGTAACCTGAACTTAATTATTTAGAAATAATTTTAAAAGAGGTGAATCTCCATTGCCAACATCATCATTCAATCGCTTTTCCATAGGTTGCCGCATAATCCAAAGTGTCTCGTACGCATCCAGTTTCCTCAAATCTCGTATTTCTTTGATGACTTCCAACTGCTCCCAGTTGAAGTTGTGTCCTTCGCAAATGTGACGGGCTACCGATGATCGAACGTCTTTTACTTTGTTTTTCGTTAGTGCTGATTGTGCTTCTCGAACATGCTCGTTGAACCGGACTTTCACGCTGCGTTTTGTCTGCCCAATATATACTTTTTCGCATTGCTGGCAGTTAATCTTGTAGATCCCTCGCTTTTCATGTTTGCTCCTTATGTCTTTGATTTGCGCTACGTTGGTTTTAAGTTGAAACAAGGAATTTGAACCGAGCATTTTTTTTTTTTTTTTTTTTTTTTTATTACCTCCATTCCCTTCCACTCTCTCCATCACACTTTCTTCGTCGCACTACGCTCGTGCGATCTGCACTTCACATTTCGTCGTTTCCTCAGGTGTGCCACCCAGGCAATGTATAACACATCGGTATAAGGGGGCACACAAAAATATGTGAAGTCCTCCGGTTAATCTTGTCTTGTCCATATCGTGATCAGCTCTCAGAGATAAAAAAAAAATTATAAATTCGACGCAGTAAAAAAAAAACTCTGAGTTAAAAGAATAGCTGTCTCTTCAAGCATCTCGACGATAGGGTCAACAATGCCCTAAGATGCTATGTTGAAATTACTGGACTGATATTATAATAATAGTAGGTGTTTCTCGAGGCATCTCGAAGATAGGATCAATAATTGACCTAAGATGCTATGTTGAAAGTTTCTGCACTGAGATTCAATTGTTATTCATTAAATAGTTCCTAAGTCTTTTCTTGAAAACCATAAGAGAATTCGCTTCTTTAACTGATTTTGGAAGATTGTTGTATATACGAAGGGCGTCATTTGTAGCATCGTTCTTCAGGCGATCTGTCCTTGCAAAAGGAATTACAAATTGGTTTGCGTTCCTAGTACTGTATTGATTCTTTTGTGAGACTTTAATAAATGGTGTTTGTGACGACAAGCTGAGATTTAAACTTTTGAAGATAAACTTGGCTTTCTCCATTTTAATGATTTGGTTAAAAGTTAATGCGTTACATGATTGATACACTATGTTTGTTGGTGTGAGCCTTGGGAGATTATGTATATTTTTATACGCCTTGGTTAATATCCTGGAAATTATATTTAGGTGTTGCTTTGAGGACTGACTCCAAATTACCACTCCGCAATGTACTTTTGACAGTACGAAGGCATTCAGAACAAGATGCTTGATGTTTTTTGGAAATTCCTCATATCTTCGTAACAATCCAATTATTGGTGCTAATTGCCTCCTTAAGTTATTTATATGCGGGAGCCAGGTCAGACGGTGATCGATAGTAAGGCCAAGATATTTAAGTTCGAGCACTCTTTGCAGCTTTTCACCATTAATTTTTATATCAACATCTATGTCTTCCCTGTTCTTTTGCTTAAAGATAATATATTTTGTCTTTGAAATATTCAACGCTAGTTTATTCTCTTTCAACCATAAATTATATGAATTTAGATCCTCGTTGATAGCGTCTCCGATGTCATTTTTGTCGCGTCCCGAGTAAAGAAGCACTGTATCATCAGCATATAAAAATTAATTACCACTTAGCCTGCATGTATTTAAATTATTAGTGTATAGCAGGAACAAGGTTGGGCCAAGTATTGAGCCTTGTGGAACACCTGATTTCATTGGTGCCGGGTCACTCAGAACACTATTAAATGCTGTTTTCTGCAGTCTGCCTTTTAGGTAATTTTGAAATAGTTTATTTGCTGTGCCTTGAACACCATATGCTTCTAGTTTTCGAAGTAAGAGGTCATGATCGACCGTATCAAACGCTTTCCTTAGATCCACAAAAATGGCAACAACATAATCCCCTACATCAAGTCTCTCGTTGATGAATTGCGTTACCGAGAGTAGAGCGTCAAACGCTCCCTTGTTTTTCTGAAAGCCATATTGGCGGGAGTTTAGGATAGAGTTATCTAATATCAAGGATGTTAAGCGAGAGTTAATTACTTTTTCAAATATTTTACTAAATCCGGTCAAGAGTGCAATTGGGCGATAATTATTGGGGTCCGATCGATCTCCTCCTTTGAATATAGGTACAATTTTTGCAAGCTTCCCCTCTTCAGGAAACGTTCCGTTTCTGATATGCTCATTTAAATAATTAGCCACGAGTTCTGCTATTTCATTTTTTACAAGCGCAATTTCCTCCATCGTGATCTGATCAATACCTGGAGCCGTATTTTTCTTCATTGCCTCAATAGTCTTAAGAACTTCGTTTTTATTGGTTGGATGAATATGAAACATGGAATCGGGTGAGATGTTAGCGTGATCTAGCCTACTTGTTGGGACATCACCAAGCTCTTTTGTAATTTTTTCGCCCACAGTTGAGAAAAAGTTGTTCAAGAAAGTTGCTGCTCCATCTGGTTGTGATAAAAAATTAGGGGTCACTGCAGAAAACTGCGAATCCGGTATTAAAATTCGGGGGGGAGAGTTGTCTTTTACTTCATTTATTATCTTCCATATTTCATGATTGTTATCTGCCGCTGTCTCCAACCTTTTAGCGAAGTAAGAGAATTTAGCTTCCTTCACAAGACGTTTTGATTCCTTTTTCGCTTGTATGTACATGTTTTTTAGCACACGATCTTCCATATTCCTTCTAAAGCTTATGTACGCCTTTCTCTTTTTAATACTGGCTTCGATTACTCGCTTTGTTATCCATGTCTGCTGGCGGCATCTAAGCTTTTTCTCGACGATGGAGTAACGTTTGGACTCTGTGATCATATTCGCAAGTTCCATTAGGTTTAGGGGACTCCGGACTTCTAATGACCTTTGCAGATGTGATTTGAAGAGTTCTTTGTTCAAGTGTTGGAATGTTTTGTATACAGGTTTTTGTTTTTGTGCGCTTATGCCTTGGATGCTTATTTTGAAGACACGATGATCCAGCTCTGGCCAATCCTCAAATATGAAATTGATTTTTCCCGCAGTTGACTTATCGTTTGTAACGATATGATCGAGGCACGTATGCGAAACAGGACGAGTAATTGTTTCGTTGTTGATGATAACAGCACCATTAGTATCCAGTACATCCTTGTAAAGCCTTGCTTCTGAGGAATCGGTAATTACATCAATGTTTGTGTCAGCTACTGTAAATAAATTATTTTCTGAGGAATATAGGTTGTCGAGTACCGAGCAGAGATCTTGCGCATTCAGACGGTTCGGGTTATAGAAGGTACCGATTTTAATTTTTTTGCCTACGAGGTTTAATTCGATTATTATAATATTATATTTATCAGGTGTATCGCGTTTAATAATGAAGTTTATTTTATCTTTTACAAAAATAGCTGTCCCACCACCTCTTCCAGGTCTGCAGGAGAATACCGAGTTATAACCCTCAATATTAAAATATTTCGATTCCTCAGGATAAATCCATACTTCGTTCAGTATCACCACATCTATCTCAGGATTTTGCTTCAAATAAATCTGCATGTCATTTAGTTTGTGCCGTAAACTTCTTATATTGGCATATAAGAGCTTTAATTTCGTCCCAATTAATCGATTTGCGTTGTTAAAAATCATTTGAACTCGTAGTCAATGCTCCTCCTAGCAATTGTGATCCTTCGCTGGTATTCTGCGCACTCCGTAGAGCCTGCTCTGTGGGAATAATCTACGTTCTTACTATTTCCTGCACAGTTACAGCATTTCTCGCACGAGCTCTTGCAATCCTTCGTTTCGTGCTTTCCTCCACACTTAGCACATGTTTGCTCTCCTTCACATTTTGATGTCTTGTGGTTGTATTTCTGGCACTTATAACACCTCGTTATATTGTAGTCTTCCTTCACAAGGTAAGACCCATAATCAATATTGATGTACCTATTCACCAGTCTTTGGTACATACTCCCATTTACCTGCAGAATATGCAACCATTTACCATTTTTTGTTCGTCTGGCATGAACCAATTCCAGTTTATCATTTTCTCCAATATTAGGGTTCAGTGAGTGAATTTCGTTAATTAACTCCTCATACGAAAATTGTTTTTCTAGTCCATTAATTACTAGCCTGGGTTGACGAGATTTTGTCTCCATGACATCATATTCATCCTTCAGGGTATCCTTTGCAATGTTGTAGAGCGAGGTTGTATTGTCATTTGTGGAAGTTTTTATGATGGCACCACCATTACGAAGAGGACGCATCAGTTGGAGAGGAATTTTGAATTTTGAAGGCTTTATTTTCGACTTGAAGTCGATGAGTGTTTTTTCAGAGGATGAATGCTTCTTGGGCTTAATTATGATTCCTTTTTGCGAGGTAGTATTTGTACGGCGTTCGGGTAGAAAAGTGGAAATACTTTTCGTCATATCCGCATACGAAGGTTTTCGCGTGGATGAACTTTTATCAATTAAGGTGGCCACGGTGGTTTTCAGTTCTATTAGATGGTTTTCCATTTCTTTCATTTGGTTGAAGAGACGATCTTCTTTAGTCTTTTGGTGTTGTGACTTACACGAAGGACACATCCATATCACATCCTCGGAAATGTCCATGATCTTTAAATATCTCTCCTCACACATTTTGATACACTTTAGGTGGAACCACTTGTTGCAAATGCCTCCGCAGCCCATTCCTTTATGGTTCTCCTCCGCTTGCTTCCTACATTTTCCACATTTGTCTGCTGCTTGTGATGCCATGATTTATTATTTATCTCTATTCGCTTAGTTATATGGTATTAAATGAATTTATTTAAAAGAGAATGGATTTAAAATGAAAGTTATTAAAACAAGTGTCTTTAAAAAGCAAAACTATGGGTTTAGAAGATATATATGCAAAAAAGAGAGAGTTTAATAAGTTTGAATTTAAAATTTATAAAATTATTAAAATTATTAAGAAATTATTCTCGCATGAGCACGAGAATCGCACTAATGAACAAAAGAGTTCAGTTGATATAATTTTATACCGTTAACGGCAATTAGAAAATTAAAATGAGAAAATTGTTCAAAAATTTCCACTTAGCTGATTTTCCTTTGATTTGCTACAGAAGCTAATATTTCTTAGCAACTCTCAAAGTCAAGAAAACAGCTGATCGATTTCCTTAATCACTTCTAAAGAAAAATTTTTTATTGCGAGCGATCACTTTACACTTGGCAACTTTGACACTTCACTTATCACATTATCTTGCTACTTTGCATTATCTGAATTTTTGCTAAAGCAGTGATGGGCCAGTTTTCCTCCTTTTTCTACAGCAAACACAATCTTGAACCATTTTTCTGTGTTGTTCATAAATTTGCAAAAAGGCAAAATTAAAACTTCCATGACGCGCACCCTGCAGCTAAATCTACACCGCAGTTCAACTGCCCAAAATTTGCTTGAGCAGTTTGCGAGGGACATGAAAGCCGCCTTTTTTCTGCTGAGTGAGCAACACCATGATAAAAGCTCTGCATCATGGAATCCTGATGGGACTGGTGCTGCCGCTATCTGGGTGCAGAACAGGGATTTTAAGATGAGAGTTGTGTGTGTACCTAACGCCGAACGAATGGATATTATCTTTCTAAGCCAAGCTTAATACTCTGAAGGGCGCTGTTTCGCATGCAGATGGCAACGTGCTTAGTGGGGGAGACTTCAACGCTAAAGCAATTGAATTGGCTTTTTCATACGGGAATGGTACGCACCCATAGTCAAACAGTTTTCGCGCTTACGCCCTTATGTTTACACGTTGCATAGTTCAGCCAAGCGTTTTTTGTATATGATACATATCTTGCGAGTGTACGTGTCAAAAGGATCATTTGATCGTTAAACATCGTGCAGACAACATGAAAGCGAAGACAGAGAGATAAGCGATTGAGAATTGATGTTTTAGCCTAGGATTGTGCACGAGGTAATAAAAACTGGAATGAAAAATGTATTTTCTGATTGTTAAAGTTTGTCGATTCGAACTTTTCCGCTTTCTGAAAAATATATTCCAAATTTGAATATCTTTTTTAGTTGCATATTTTTCTTGATCTGTTGTAAACTTGCTGATTATAATGTGATTCTATGAAGATTATGCGTACTGTTAATTTTGTATGGATTCACAACAGGCAATTCAACTTTATTGAAATCGTGACTCTTCACATAGCTGGAACTGGAAGAGGCAGGCTTTCTACTGAAAATGAAAGATGCTCCAGGTCAAGATAGGGTTTAAGCTGATGTGTTATAACTTGCCTATTACCATTGTCCTGACTTGCTGCTCAGCATATTCAACGCTTGTCTACGGGATGGGGTTTTTCCGGTACGATGGAAAGTGGCAAGACTCGTACTGATCACCAAGGGAAAGGCGAATCCCGGGTTGCTGTTACATACTGCCGTTATGCGTGCTAATCACTGCTGGCAAAGTCCTAGAGAAATTCATCAAGGGAAGAATCACTAACCTATTTTCGCACCATTGGGTTGGTGGTGTAGGTTCGGTTGAGACGGACTCCCGATTAGCGCTGGTCTGGCTTTGAGCACTTGTCCCCATAAGGGCTTGTGCCAACCCTCGCATGGCCTCCCTGCTCTGCAAAGATAACCATGGGACCAAAAAGGCGACTACACACACGAACGGAGATAGCGGCTCCGAGGGGGGACCCAATAAAATGGAGCAAACAAATGAAACCACAAGCAAACAGGACGCTAGCACGGAGAACCCTTTCAGGCAAAAACCGCTGTTGGCAAAAACACCGATTAAACAAGACACCGATTGCGGGGGGAGGCAGCAAACCTCAGAAACACTGTCAAAGTCAACATCACAGGTTAAATCATCGGAGACAGACCACAGACGGACTAACGAACGAAAGAAGGCAGAGTGCGTTGTGCAACCTGGCATCATTGCGGCCTTTGGGCGCAGTAGAAGGACTATGCGCACCCCGGAGCGCCCAGTGCAAGACGTACACAATCCGGATCAAGCTGCGACACCAACAGAGGCCAGTGTAAGACTGGGGGAGGGAGAAGTTTTGCCGTTGGCCGACGCCACTTCAAACGCGACCCAAGCGAAAGAAGCATAAGGGCTAGGAAACGGGGGCCTCTCCCAAGAGGTGGCGCCAAATAACACAATCGCCCTTGACCGCGCCGAAGAGGAGCGGCTTACTCGGAAAGCGGGGAATATCGTTAAACAACTGAGGGCTGCCTGCGAAGTGCAGAAAAACATAGGCAAGAGTGTCAAGAATGGCATTCTTGAACTGGGGGAGCTTTTTGGCCGCATAACGCACTACAGGCGGAGGTGGCTTGCAACCGAAAAGCACCAAAAAGACACGCTCTCCCTCGAGGCATCAGTGGGTCCTAGCAGCAGCAAAAGAATGGCCGGTAGCCCAATTGAAGGCGACTGGGAGAAAAGGAGGAAGGACGAGACCATAAACGAAGTTGACACTCCAGGCGAGGAGTTTCATGTGGTGCGAAACAAGGCAGCGAAAAAAGCGGCCAAAAAGCTACTCCTAGAAAAAACAGACAAAGAGCTCAACCACGAAAAGAACAAAGAACCCCTCGATATACCGCAGAAAACAAAAAGCCAACCGCGGCGCAAACCCTTGCGAGAGGCACTGCTTATTAAACCCACTAAGGGCCGAACCTACGCAGATGTCCTCCGTGAAATTAAAGGAGCGGTCAAGCCAGACGACACCAAAACTGCCATCAAAGCAGTTCGACCAACCCGGACCGGTGGCTTGCTGGTGGAATTCGGGCCAGAGGCCACAAACAAAGATGCATTCCGTGACGCGGTTCAAAAGGTTCTTGGAGATGCGGCAACGGTTGCCTCGCTCGAACCAATGGCCACCCTGGAAATCAGGGACCTCGACTGCGTCACGGACAAAGCTGAAGTAGAGGATGCCATTAGGAGGGAGTTCCCCAGCTTAAGTGAAGTCAAGGCAAGATTGACACGTGAAAACACAAGGGGGCAACGCATGGCTATTGTCGAACTAGCTGATAAAGACGCCCAGCAAATCCTGGCGAAGGGCGAAATTAAGATAGGTTGGGTGATCTGCAGGATACGGAGAAGAGCGATCCCTATCCGCTGCTTCAGATGCCTCGAATACGGACACACCGCGTATGGTTGTAGGGGACCCGACAGGAGATCTCTGTGCTACAAATGTGGTGAAACGGGGCACAAAAGGAAGGAGTGCACAAACGAGGCAAAATGCATTCTTTGCAAGGATGCTAAGCTAGCACCCGGCGACGTCAAACATGAGCCGGGGACAGGGAGATGCTGGGTTTTCAAGGAGGCCCTAACTAAAGCCAAATTGATACTCAAATGATCCGTATCCTGCAGGTCAATTTGCACCGAAGCACAAACGCCCAGGACCTACTCGAGCAGTTTGCGAGGGATAAGAAAGCTGACCTCCTGTTGCTGAGCGAGCAACATCATAACAAGGACTCGCAAGCGTGGTACCCTGATAAAACTGGTACCTCGGCCATCTGGGTTCGAGACAGCGCCCGCCTTCAGGTGCAGGGCCATGGACGCGAGGATGGTTTTGTGTGGGTGCGGTGTTCAGGGATAACATATTTCAGTGTTTATCTGACGCCTAACGAGGCAATGCGATCTTTTCGAACCAAACTCGATGCCCTGGAGGACGCTGTCTCGAACACAGAGGGCCACATGCTGGTCGGGGGAGACTTCAACGCTAGAGCCATTGAATGGGGTATGCCACAATCTAACCCAAGGGGAAAGCAAATCTTGGACATGGCGGCCAGAACAGCGCTTTTTGTCCTAAATACTGGTAACACCCCTACTTTCCGCCGCTGGGGTTGCGTAGGAACCATACCCGATGTGACACTCGCTTCGGAGTCCCTGGTACCTAGAGTACACAACTGGCGAGTACTAGAGGACTACTCGGCTAGTGATCACCAGTATATAGCTGTTGAGATTCACGACGGTGCCACTCTGCGTGCATATGCCCAAACTTCAATCCTCGGATGGAGGACTGGGAGGATGGACGTCGAGAGGTTCACTGACGCGCTTACGGCAGGCGCACCGTTGCTGGGAGCTCCGCCAGGGAGTGGAGGGCCTACAGCCAAGGACTTGGTGAACTCAACTATGAGTACCATCATAGCTGCTTGCGAGTCTTCCATGCCCCGTCGGAGACCCCGACATGGTAAGCCTCCAGTATACTGGTGGTCAAATGAGATCGCCGAACAAAGAAGCGAGTGTCACAAACTTCGGCGAGAGGCCCAGCGGGCGCGAACACGGGAGGAGGCAGACACTAAGCTAGCAGCATACAGGTCCGGCAGGAAATATCTTCGCAGGCTTATTAACAAGAGCAAGGCCCGATGCTGGCAAGACCTCATGGACGATGTAAATAGGGATCCGTGGGGCCTTGGCTACAAGCTGGTCATGGGAAACTTGGTGCCCTACGGAAGCCTTGTATACATGACGCGGAAAAGATGGACGCGATAGTGCGGGGACTCTTCCCCGCCCATCCCGTCCGTGTTGATGCTGTCCACGGTGAAACAGCAGTCGAGTGCCCACTCTTCACACAGCTGGAACTGGAGGAGGCAGTCCTCTCCCTGAAAGCGAGGAAGGCTCCAGGTCCAGATGGTGTTCCAGCTGAGGTTTTGCAGCTCGTCTATCACCATTGTCCTGACTTGCTGCTCAGCACATTCAACGCTTGCCTAGGGAACGGGGTTTTCCCGGTACGATGGAAGGTGGCGAGGCTCGTGCTGATCAGCGAGGGGAAGGGAAATCCCGAATCGCTGCCTGCATACCGCCCGTTATGCATGCTAGACACGGCTGGGAAAGTGCTAGAGAAACTCATCAAGGGAAGACTCACTGACGCGATTCGTGCTGCTGGGGACCTATCTCCTCGGCAGTACGGCTTTAGAGCAGGACGTTCTACCATTGATGCGATTGCAGAGGTGGTGAACGCGGTCCAAAAGGCAGAGGCATATAGTCGCACCAAGCGACGGATCGTCCTGTTGGTGACACTCGACGTCAGGAATGCCTTCAACTCCGCTAGATGGGTGGATATTCTGGATACGCTGGAAAACTCTTTTCAAGTTCCAGAATATCTAATGCGGCTTTTGAGGAACTACCTTAAGGACCGAAGCCTGCTCTACGACACGACACAGGGCCAACGAAGGATGGAAATTACCTCGGGTGTTGCCCAGGGATCTATCCTTGGTCCGGACCTGTGGAACGTGTCTTACGACGGGCTACTGAGACTTGAGATGCCAGATGAGTCACGCTTGGTCGGCTATGCGGATGATGTTGCGGCCCTGGTCGCCGGATGCACCGTTGAACAAGCGCAACTTAGGCTAGGTATGCTAATGCGCCGAGTGAGGGACTGGATGACTGCTCGCGGGCTCAGTTTAGCACTGGAGAAAACCGAAGTGGTCATCTTGACAAAAAAGAGAATCCCTAGAGTAAGGATGATCAGTATTGGAGATATACAGATCGAATCGAAGCCAGCGGTGAAGTACCTGGGGCTACTGATCGACTCGAAGATGAGTTTCTCTGAGCAAATCAGGGCAACGGCTGAGAAGGCTGCTTCGGGAATATCGGCCCTGAGTCGACTTATGGCCAACGTAGGGGGACCCAGCCCATCAAGAAGACGCCTCTTGATGAGTGCTGTAGGGTCAGTGCTACTGTACGGAGCAGAGGTATGGGGCGACGCTCTCAGCAAGGAGGTATACCGAAAACGATTGGCACAGGTACAGAGAAGAGGAGCACTGAGAATTGCATCTTCGTATCCAACAGTCTCCGACTCGGCGGTGAGAGTGATTGCAGGCGTGATACCTGTCGCCCTCCTTGCTAGAGAGCGCCGCGCTATTTACCTGCGCCGAAACGAGGATGCGAGGGAGATGGTTGTCCGCGAGGAGAGACAACGCTCGCTCAACGATTGGCAGCAGTCTTGGAGGAATTGCACGGAGGGAAGGTGGACTGCGCGCCTCATCCCGGATGTGAGACCGTGGCTGAATCGAAGGCATGGTGAGACTGACTTCTATCTGACCCAGCTTTTGAGCGGGCACGGGTGTTTTCAGTCTTACCTGCACAAGATCGGCAAGTCACGGTCTCCCGATTGTCGATTTTGCCCAGGAGAGGAGGACAATGCCTGTCACACATTTTTTGCGTGTACCAAATGGGCCAGGCTGCGAAGGGAACCCTACAGGGAGATGGGAGAGCTCACCCCGGATAATATAGTTGCGGTGATGCTCGAATCGGTTGACAAATGGAACCAGGTGGCACATTATGCTCGGGCAGTCCTAAAATATAAAAGGGACTCACAGCAGCCGGAGGCACTGGGGCTGGGGGATCGCTCTTCTGGCAATTCCTCTTCCCCCCTCCCCTCCCGCTAGGAAAGGGACTCCCCAGCTTGAAGGCGCCCCACGGCGTAACAAAACGAGACCTGGCCCGAAGTAATGTGTCAAACGGTTCCAGGCTAGGTTCTCAGATTGACAGGGGAGGTGTTTAGTGGGTAGTCCAAAGGTATCCTCCATGGGAGTCCCACACTGCCAGACTCGGCGGGCATAAATGCCTTCACCTCCCTACCACAAAAAAAAAAAAAACCTATTTCCTTGGCATTACGGTTTAGAGCAGGACGTTTTAACACTGATGCGATTGCAGAGGTGATGTGCCCGGTTCAAAAGGTAAACACTATGTGGTGGATCATTGTTTCGGTGATACTTGATGTTAGGAACGCTTTCTAGTCTGCTAGATGGGTAGATACTTTAGATACGCTGGAAACCCCTTTTCAGGTTCCAGAATATCTGATGCAGCTTCTGAAGGACTACCTGAAAGACTGAAGCCTGCTTTACGATATGACATAGGGCCAACGAAGGATGGAAGATACATGTTGTGTTGCCCAGGGATCTATCCTTGGTCCAAACCTATAGAACGTTTCTTACGATGGCCTACTGAGACTAGATATGCCAGAATAGCCATGCGGATGATGTTCGGTTGCGTATAATGAGATTGCTCCCTTGCTTCAGTTTGCTGACACTTTATCTGCACATCCTCTAACTGAGACGAGCCTTGAGACTCGCGATGTGTTACAACCTTCCGCACCAGATCTTCCTTCATCGGGGGAGAATACTAGAATAACATCAGATACTGCTCCTGCCATAACAACGAGAAGTAAAACGCAAGCTAAACCTGCAACAAAAAACAGCGCTAAACTAATGACCAGTAATGATTCAGAGGTTGTATTTCAATCATCACCTGGGTCCTCATCTTTTCGTCGAGGTGCTATATCGAAAAATCGGCCCACTTCACTCAATACTCTTGTAATGGTTATTCAACCAACGCCAGTAGCTGATGTTTCTAATTCCGCTCTTAATCTGCCAGTACCACAGAAAGTTCCATCTCTTCATGCCGTGGCTCCGCCGAAGCAAATATTTATATCTCGTCTGGCTTATGAGATATCGACGAATGACATTTGTGATTATGTCTCAACGAAATTTGGACCTTCAGTAAAGATAATCAGCTTACAAACTGACAAAAGACAACATTGAGGGAAGAGTTATAGCTTCCTTTAAGCTTACTGTGCCGTCAAACTGCAGCATAGTTCTGCAACCAGAATACTGGCCTCCTGGAACACTAATTAAACCGTTAGAGGCAACCAATAGAAGAAATTTTCGTCGCGTGGTAAGCTCTCTGCCGAAACTTTAACAACTGGTCACCCTACAACTTCTTCAAATATTTATTTAAATTTTGATATTCAAAACACTTCTCGTACCTTCAATCTTTATTATCAAAATGTACGTGGCATGCGAACCAAGCTGGAAGCTATTAAAATTGCCTCTTCCATTTCCGGCGATGATTTCATTTGTTTTACAGAAACCTGGCTAACTCCTGATATCGCCAGCAGTGAAACTTTTCCACTATATGATGTCTACCGAACTGATAGAGATCGTTTGATTTCAGGTAAATCTGACGGTGGTGGTGTACTTATTGCTACTCATAAAGCCTTAGACAACAAACTCTGCTCTGACTTTTCACCGTCTCTTCCAGCAGAATGCATCACTGTCTAAATCAATATCTCTCAAGCCGTGAGTTTAGTATTACTTTGCGTGTATATCCCTTGCAATGCTCCTTTCTGGGTTTAAAACCGTTTTTTCTCTGAATTATCTTCGTATTTCTGTAGCATCAACCCTTTATACTATATTTTAATCTGTGGTGACTTTAACATGCCTTGCCTAAGGTCGGACTCAAGCTCTCATACCCTCACATCCTTCAATGATCTCTCTATCCTGTTTTCTTCTTTTTTATCGCTTTGCTCCCTGTCGCAATTAAATATGATCCCAAACGCAAACAATCAACTTCTCGATTTCATCCTTACTACCAATCCTGCCTCTATCTCCTCGATCACAAAATCCCCCTCCGAATATGTAAAACCTGATCCCCATGCACCTCAGTCCAAACGCACTCCTTTCTCCCCAAGATTTAATTTCCGCAAAGCCAACTATGTAGCCATTCAGCTTGAGCTGGATAATATTGACTGGAATTCAATGCTACAGAAGCTAGATGACGATTCAGCGCTATCAACTTTCTATGAGAATCTCAGTAGCATAATTGCAAACCATGTACCTATCTGCCGATCCCCCCGGAAAAAGAGCCCCAGCTGGTTTTCCGCTGAAGTCTCAGACGCTCTCTATTTGAAGGACCAGGCGCGCAAAAAACTTCATTATTCCAACTCTAACACTGACCTCACCAACTACCCACTGCTTCGTAAAGAAGCCAAAAAAAGTGGTTAAGAACGCAATGCGATCTTATTATTATATGATTGAAACATCACTGCAATCTAATAGTCCTAAGCCCTTTTGGCCATACATAAATTCTCTGAAAACAACATCCCATATTCCTAATATCTTCTCATGGCGTAATTGCCAAGCTTCTGATGGGCAAGCTATCTGTGACCTTTTGGCTCAATTTTTATCCTCCACAATTAAGGTTTCGAACCTCACTATGTACTCATCGTGTCCTTCTCCTTCCCACATTATGAATTCTATCGTGACCTCTTCATCAGAAATTGAGA
This sequence comes from Odontomyia ornata, assembly GCA_963969285.1. Lineage (NCBI taxonomy): Eukaryota > Metazoa > Arthropoda > Insecta > Diptera > Stratiomyidae > Odontomyia > Odontomyia ornata. Next base: position 110,200,896 of record OZ017741.1, on the reverse strand, counting down.
ATGTACTGCTTACCTTTGACATTAATGGTGGTCCGGGTCCTGATAGAATACCAAATCTGTTCGTTCAGTCATTATCTTCTTCATTATCTACCCCACTATCAATTATTTTCAATATAAGCCTTTCTTCCTCCTGCTTCCCTGACGTCTGGAAGCATGCTAACATTTTACCGATCCATAAGTCTGGAGATCGAAGTGAAATCTCTAACTATCGTCCGATTTCTTTGCTGTCTTGTTTTGGCAAGCTCCTTGAGAGAATTGTGCATAACAGAATGTACGATGATATCAGTATCCTGTTTGCAAATGAACAACATGGCTTCATTAAAGGTCGTTCGACAGTAACTAATTTGTTAGAACTTGCGAATACCATCTCTCTTGCTTTCAACAAGAGTCAACAAGTCGATGTCATATACACCGATTTTGCTAAAGCCTTTGACAGTGTTGATCATGGTCTTTTGGCTAACAAACTCCGATCTTTCTGCATCTCCGACTCTGTCCTCTTGTGGATCTTATCCTTCTTATCCCATCGCTCCTGCACCGTTACATGGAATAATTTTTTTCATCGGACTCATTTGGCCCAAAATCTGGCGTTGCTCAAGGATCAATTTTAGGCCCTTTGCTATTCAAAATTTTCATTAATGATCTTCCCCAATGCCTGCCCTCTAATTGTCTTCTTTACACTGATGATTTAAAAATTTATCGCCCCATTAACTCCAGCCAAGACTGCTTATACCTCCAAAATGATCTAGACAATCTCCAAAATTGGTGTCAAGGTAATTTACTTCCTCTTAACATTTCTAAATGTTGTCACATGAGATTCACCAACAAAATTCATCCGGTTTTATATGAATACCAGATCGATGGATCGGTGTTCGCACTTGTGGACAAATTTAAAGACTTGGGAGTAGTATTCGACCTAGGTTTGAAATTTAACATCCATGTTTCATCCATAATCACAAGAGCTTCACGTGTCGCTGGTTTTATTTTACGATCCTCTTGCAAGTCTTTTAGTATTTCAACCAGCGTCCATCTATTTGTACTTCTAGCCCGGTCAATCCTTGAGTATGCCTCCCAAGTATGGTCTCCTCACTATACCAATCTATCGGATGCTGTTGAAACTGTACAGCGTAAATTCACTCGATCTCTATTCTACAAATAAAACCTCACTTACAGCTCCTACGTCGAGCGCTTACAGGTCCTAAACATTCCATCACTCAAAAATAGGAGAGAATTTCTTGACGTGTGCTGCTTATTTAAATTATATCACGGTATTCTTTCATCCAACCTTCGTGAGAGGCTTTATATACGTCCCACCTTAAGAACGCGTTCAACTGACATATTCTTTGTACCGTTTGCTCGTACCGATATTTATTTTTATTCATTTTTAGTACGCGTATCACGTCGTTACAATGAGCTTCAGCTGGGTCCTCTGCCACATTCCTTAAATGCTTTTAAAAGCATATTACATAATATTCTGCTTAGCTTCCAATAGTTTATCCATATTTGATATTCTTGTTATTTTTTTTCTTAATATAACTTTGTTTATTTGCATGTATTATATTATATTTCATTACCTATTTTGGAATTGGGTTCACGGATCTGTAAAGTAGTGTAAATAAATAAATAAATGTTGCAGCTCTCGTCACTTACCGCACCGTTGAACAAGCGCAGCTTAGACTAGTTTGGCTAATGCGCCGAGTGAGAGACTGGATGACTGCTCTCACGCTCAGCTTAGCACTGAGAAATCTGAAGTGGTCATCCTAACAAAAAAGAGAATCCCTAGAGGAAGAATGATCAGTATTGGAGGCACATTAATCGAATCGAAGCCAGCGGTGAAGTACCTGGGGCTACTGATCGACTCAAAGATGAGTTTCTCTGAGCGAATCAGGGCAATGGCTGAGAAGGCTGCTTCGGGAGTATCGGCTCTGAGTCGAGTTATGACCAACGTAGGGGGACCCAGCCCATCAAGAAGACGCCTCTTGATGAGTGCTAAAGGACCATTGCTACTGTATGGAGCACAAATATAGGGCGGTGCTCTCAGTAGGGAGATATACCGAAAACGTTTGGTACAGGCACAGAGAAGAGGAGCACTGAGAATTGCATCTTCGTATCTGACAGCCTCTGACTCAACAGTGAGAGTTATTGCAGGCGTGATACCTGTTGCCCTCCTTGCTAGAGAGAGCCGAGCTGCGTGAAAGCGAGGATGCGAGGGAGATGGTTGTCCGCGAGGAGAGACAGCGGCCACTGAACGGTTCGTAGCACTCTTGGGTAAATTGCATGAAGGAAAGTGGACTGCGCACCTCATTTCGGATATGAGACAGTATCTAAATCGATGGCGCGGTGAGATTGGCTTCTAGGTCATACAGCTTTTCAGTGGGCATGGGTGTGTTCAGTCTTACCTGCACAAGATTGGTAAGGCATGGTCCCCCGATTGTCGATTTTGCCTAAGAGAGAAAGATGATGCCTGCCACACATTTTTTGAGTGCACAAAATGGGACAGGATGCGACAGGAACTTTACAGGGAGACGGGAGAACTCACCTCGGGTATTATTGTCGAGGTGGTCATTAAATCAGTTAAAAAAATGGAACCAGGTGCCACATTTTGTTCGGACGGTCCCAAAAAAATAATCGTGAATCACAGCAGCCGGGGGCGTTGGGGCTGGGGGATCACTTGTTTGACAATTATTGAATATGAATGAAACTTTATTTACTTGGGACAGATAACACTTTTACATAGATGAACCATCGTCTTCCGGCAATATCGCACATTGCACTATCTATTGAATTCCGCACTCTGATTTACAATGTTGCTGTTTAAAATGTTGATGTTCATAAACCAAGTGTAATATTTCTTTCACTTTAGACAACATATTCCCTCCAACATACACTTGAATTGAGAAAACGATTAAATTTTGAAAAGTTACACATGTTAGTAAAATATCGCATCCATGTTATGTTTTCTAATTGACAATCAGTCTCACGATAGGAGAAGCTGAAAACTGTTCAAAATAAATGACTACCAGACTCAGTGAATCCGGTTATATCACTTCCCATGCAATTTAAATTAGCAAAGCCTCTCAATTTGTTGCATCCCTCAAAGATTCCACCAGCTCAAGGACTCGGCGATATAATTTCCCATCCAATTTATATGAGCATAGCCTCTGCATTTGTTCCGTTCCTAAAAGATTCCACCATCTCAAACTTGGCATCGATACAATATTTCTTTATAACTAGCCAAAAGCAGCATAAGATAGGAAGCCATATGGTAGCAGCGTCTACTACTGTACACATGTATGTCGACTTTTCTCGCTAGTTTATATGGCGGTATATAAACAATTGCGGAGGTATCAACGAAAACTTGAGATTTGGTATGTTTTGAGACGGAATTTCACACTGAAATCTTTGACATCGTTGAATTTGCTGCTGCTCCACCGAAAGTTGTTTTCATATCTCGTAGAGTGCAGACGTGTTTTTGTGATACTAAGCATTTGTATAGTTAGAGATCAGAAAATATTGTTTTAAAAAGATGGTGCAAGGTAATTCGTGCGCGAAATGCTCCAAAGTGTTTGTAGATCCAAAAGACTTAATTAAGTGCACTTCGTGTGAAGAATATTACCATTCAGGGTGTAGTGGACTTAAAAATATTGAGAACCTCAGGAAACTAGGAGCAAAGAAAGAATCATGGAAGTGTGAGACATGTAAGCTTCCTCATAAATCCGGAGCAGAGGACATCGGTAGTGATCAGCTGGTGGAAAAAATTTGCGCAAAAATAAAGGAGGAAGTAAACTTAAACGAGGTGGTAAGATCGATTCAATTTTTATCAGATTGATTTGATGACTGCGGCAAAAAAATAGAAACGCTAGTCAATGAAGTAAAAGCACTGAAACAAGAAAACCAAGTATTAAAAAATAATATCACTAAATTGACTGCACAAAATCAAAACTTTGGAAAAACGATTTAAAGTTGAAAGGGGTAAAAATAACACCAAATCAAGATCCTGTTAATGCCATCAAAAAGATATCACAGGTCATTGGATATGAGATCAAACACACCGAGATCAACAGTACATATCGATACTAAACCAAAGATCAGAAATATCACCGCTCATCATAAAGTTCACCCGAAAAATGGTAAGAGATAACTTTTTGAGTATGTACAAACAGAAAATAAGAGAAATCAACAACGGACCAAGGTTAAACGCGAGAGATGTGTGCGCCAGCTTTGGAGAGGGAAAAATTTATTCATCAGAGCACTTAGGGATGCATCAGACTACGACTATTTAGCCGCACTTCTGTCGCAAGTTACACATGGTTAAATGGAAGCCCGCACACTGCGATTTTCGACGATTTTGTCTAGGTCGGCAGTCGCAGGAATTTGCGATTATTCCTAAAACCAGTTTAGTAGGTAGTTTTTGTGATACTCGCGCAGGCGCACATCCTTTGGACATTTGACGCTGACGTGCATGGAAGTTTCTTGCATAGCGCACAAATGAGTTAGCGCATGTGTTCCTGGCAAAGACATACCTTCAAATGAACATATTAATTCTGCGCATGCCTGAAGTTCCTTTGCAAATCTTGTCGCAGTGTGTTCGTATTTTCGTTTGAAAATCGCTGGTTACGGCAGAAAAATCGCAATGTGGCCGAACCCTAAACCCAACAAACTGCTCAGCTATTAAGAGAAGCCAAAAACAAAGCTAAAGAGAAGAATTATAAATATGTTTGGGTAAGAGAAGGTAGAGTGTATGTTAAGCAAAATGAAAACATGAATGCCATCAAAATACATATAGTAGAGTAAATTATTTAATTAACAAGAAAATAGCTACCTACAATTACGACAATTTATACACCTAACAATGACTGATATTGATTTGCTCAGAACTATCTAAATGAACAAACAGACACTGAGTCTTTCAAAACCTTAAGATAACATAAAAAGAACTTTCCAAAATCTAAAATAAAAATAATACATTTAAACATCAGGAGTGTGAAAAAACATATTGATGAGTTGAGAATATTGCTAAATGAATTCAATTCAAATGAAAATCAAATAGATGTAGTAATATTAACCGAAACACATCACCAAAGCTACATGTTACCGAAGGATACATACAAAAGTGCGTTCAACTTACAAAATTATGATTTGTTCTTCATGGAACAGCAACATAATAAATGTGAAGGAGTGTTCCTATACGTGAACAAAAATTTGAAACACAGAGTAAAAGGGTTACAAGAAATAAACGAATCGAACGCCTTACATATAGAAGTCACTATAGATAAAATAAACATGAGCATATTAGCGATATACAGATCGCCGAACAAAGATCCAAATGAATTTATAAAAACCCTTTCTGAATGGATATATCGCACGGAACATACTCACATCGACGCTATTATAGGTGATATAAACATAGACTTACTTGATAGTTCCCATGAAATAACAAATAAATACAGAATGGAACTGCTGTTAAAGGGTTATCAAATTATGATAAATAAACCGACGAGAATCACCACAAATACAGCAACCTGCATTGATCATGTATTTCTGAAAAGAGCGAAAATGCATAAAAACATAACCGCAGAAAGTGCAATAATAGAAAACTACATCACAGAGCACTACGCACAAATAATCCAATTTTACTGGGAAGCTGAAAATTGTAACCAAGATCGAAGCAAAAACAAAGAAATCTCTATTAAGTTAGATAAAGAGAAACTCCTAAAAGAGTATGAAAATGATATGATTTGGAATGATAAATTTCAAACTAAATGTGTAAATGAATTTCTTGCAAAACTCAATGATGAAATACAGAGCAAAATAGAAGCAGCAAGTCAAAAAGTAGTAAAAAATAAGAAACACACTTTATTTAAACCATGGATAACTAGAGCAGTACTTGCATCCATTCGCACACGGAATAAACTAGCACGAAAATGCAAACGACAACCTTACAACGTAGCACTAGAACAAAAATACAAAAAGTACCGCAATATGCTCACAAATTTAATAAGAGTCTCAAAAGAAAATCATGTTAGAACTGAACTAGAAAGCGCCAAAAGTGATGCAAAAAATATTAGAACATCATTAACCAGATAAATCATAGATCTAATGAAAAAGATATGTGCAAAGGTTTGACCATAGAAGGACAGTTCCTAGTGACAAAAAGTAACTCAAAAAAAATCGCCAATGCCTTCAATAACTTTTTTAGAGAAACACGACAAAAACTGGCTGCAGAAATTAACGGAATACAAAGCAAAATACCCACTATAGTGCCAACTCATAAAATCAATTCAGAGTTTCACTTGCATCACACAACAGAGAATAAAGTAGCAGCTGTAATAGAAGAACTGAACATGAACAAATCCCCTGGATACGATAATTTGAGCGCTGAGACGACAAAAATAATCAAAACTTTTATCAAAAAACCATTAAAATCTTATTTAACGCCTGTTTGGATCAAGGTGTGTTTCCAAACCAGCTAAAAAAGGCTATTATCATACCCATTTTCAAAAACGAAAATAGAAAGGACATCAACAATTACCGACCAATATCGATAACAAATACCTTCGCAAAAATATTCGAGAAGTGCATTAAAACTCGTCTTACAAAATTTTTGGACGATAACTCAATAATACCTGAGACATGTAATGTGACGCCTACGCCCGGGAATCGAAGTGATTCCGATCCCGAACCCTTGCACCCGGCCAGATGGTTATGACCTCGAAATGCAAGCGGACTTCATCTTTCGTGCGGATATCGTTGCGCAGAAAATATTTTTTTTTTCTCTCCAAATATTTAGATCTGTGGATTTAAATATTTGAAACATAATATTAATCAAAAACCCCGACACATTTCAAGGCATATCCATCTGGGAATGCCCCCTCCACCGTGGCCATCGAAACACTATGCCACTGGCGACAAATGGAAATGCACATTGCCGCCATGTGGCGTTCCATTCCGCACATCTGTTTTGTCGGAGGTTGTCACATTGACAGTCCGACGCAACGAGGGAGTTGGGTTGTTCCGTTGTGCGCTACGGGAGATGGTCGCCTGGGTTCGAAGAAGAAGACCATCATTACGAGCCAAGGAAATTGTACGACGTGTTGAAGCAGCAATAGCGGGAGTGGAACCTCTACTTACTCCACCTCGTTCATCGTCAACCGAATCACCAGGTAGATCATCATCACCTGAAAGTGATACCATGTTAATGGCCGATCGTGAGGACGTATCGCCTGTTATACGTATGAATTCAGTTGCACAATTCGCCAAGGCGTCGTAGAGATTATTTGAAAAACAAATAACTGAGAAGCCCTCTAGCAAATTCTCGCGGAGAACTTGCACCGATGGAACAAGTAAAGTTGCATTTCGTGTTAATCGGTTCGATTGCTGCGGAGGAACGGCGTCAGAAATGCTAAGATATATAACGGCAAACACCACTCGTGAAGTTTGTGCATCAAAATATCGACCGTGCTTTGTTCACAGCCGCCTTCGGCCAGACACGAGCAACCTAAGACCTGGTATGTGATTAAATTAGTTATTGCTACCATATTACAATACAATAGCACGTAATCTTTTGAAGAGGAAAGCATAAAATTTTTAAATGAAAAACTAAAACTACTAGAACTAAAAATGGCGAAAATAACATATTTACTTATTATATAATATACATGGATATATTTAATGTTTCACGTACGCTCCAAGAAACAATAATTTTTAAATAGATCGAAATGAAAGAAACAAATATAAACTACTAGATAGTAAAACGATGGAACGATATATTATGGAAAATGATAAAAGATACTTGGAAATAGCCATTAATAAATTTAAAATGAATAACACTATGAAGAAATAAAACCTAAAGGAGAAAAAACGTTAGGATGTTCAATGATAGTTTCAGATATAAATTGACACTAATTTTCGTTAGCTGTCTAGAGTTTATAAATTTTTAGGCACAAGAACTTAGCCAAGTGCATTGTTGATATCCCAGTTTGGCAGATAATTTTATCAAGTTTAATTTTTTTGACAGAAAATATGTCTATCTTGGCCGAGAGAGACAATAAAAGGCTTTTACTTTTTGTTTACAAATATTGAGTTGAGAGTGTATTTGAAAAGAGCACTATAAGCCATTTTTGAACAGGCTACTAAATATGTATGTTCTGAAAGATTAAATGTGTAATCGAAAAATGCTGTGTAGATAATATATAGAATGATAGAGGCACATAAATACAGTTTGATGGTTACAATTACCCCGTAGGTAATTGTGACGAATGCTTTTGGCTAAGTGAGTTTATATGAAATGAGAAAAAGTTGTGTAGAGATAAGTACATAATCTGCTCGCTCGTTTTCGATTGTTTGAAACATAGAGTTTAAGTTAGCGTTGATATAGATTTAACTATAACTTCATATTGCATTATTCATAGATATTTGTGAACCTTATTTTGAAAGAAAAAAAAAAACGAGCGTAAATTTGAAGACCAACATGTGTTCAAACTTTTAGAGGACATTTACGGATTTTGCAAGACTGATGGTGTAAGCTCGGGTATTGCTAAACGAATAGGAAAAAGGGCTAGGTTATTTGAATTATTCAAATATGAAAAATATCATTTTCGGTGAATCCTAACAATGCATTGTCGGGCTTAAAAATCATTTAAACTTTAGCGATTAAGGTAATTGTGCCATAATTAATACGCACTTGGTTTTACTCAATGAAAGTCCTAGAGAAACGTTTCACCCTCCTAAAATAGTATTTAAATTTCATTTCATAATCAACATAAGTTTAAAATCGTAAGAATGGAAAAGCAAGAATTGCTGCTCCATCATCTGTGAGACATTATCGCTAATGTATGTAATAATCAGGAAAAACCATCGTCATTCTTGTTTTGAGCACTTAAACCTTCTGTAAATGTTGGAGTCTTAATTAATTAACGATAACATCAAACAAACCACACATTTGTTTCTAGATAATTAGTTCTTATAGTTACGCTCAAATATTTGCCAATGGCTACAATAGAATAATCAAAAGTACGTTCCACAAGAGAGCCTTGCTTTAGGTTGTAAGCAGTATTTTGATAATGTTGATGTATTAATATTTAGCATTTAGTTTGATATATTGTTACTGACAATGGTTGTTTTATTGATTTAGTATAGCTTTTTCGTGACCTTATTTCGAGGTTGATTGTCGTACAATGAATGACTAAATAAAAGAATTGATATGAATTGCTAAATTTAACCACGACTTTCCTTTTCAGCGGTTCTTCTTTTTCAGTGGGAAGAGAGAGTGCAGGGTAGGTATGCCGTCGCGAGGGTAGGGTTTCGACAAATCCGCTGAGGTCGGTTTCACGTCGCGCGCGGTACGCGGTACCTTTGTTGTTTTGTCATTTTATTAGAGTAGTTTTCGTCGGGTTAGTTTCGAGTAGCATACTTTTCGGTACCGCGTCGGAAATTCGGGAACGCGAAATAAAAATTAGATTTTGTTCCTTTTGACTGGATATAGGAAGAAATACGGAGTAACGTAAAGTAGGTTTCTTCTCCGTATGGTTTTGTTGATAACGCGTTTTGAAAACGGGCATGTTCAGGTGGCTGAAACTATTGTAATTGAGCGTAACCCATTCGGAGACGGAGACCCGCGACCGAAATCCTCTCCGAACTAGCTGGTCGACAAGCAGCCACCGCGTGAATGGGTTACGGTGCACGGATTGGTTGACCTGTTGGTACCATCCGTTGGCACTACTCAGACTTAACATCTAGAACCGATGAGAGGTCGGTTCCGCGTTCGAACTTGAAAAGTTGAAAATCATTACAACTGGCGCCAAACGTGGGGCCTAAAACATCCTAAGGGGGAAAGAAATTCGCGTCTTCTGACTTGTTGGTCCTTTACGGAGGATGTAAGGTACTCTGGTACTCGAGTCCCACTATCAGGAGCAGTGGAGTTGTGTGATACACACTAGCAGTCGCTTCACGTGAGTTGTAGCTTCCGCTCTCCTTTGTTTGATTTTTTTTTCTCGCGACAGAATCCTTCCGATGTGTTGTCCCAGGCTAACCCCCGTAAGGACCTTCTATTTTCTTGATGGAACTGCCAGTCTGATGGGTTTACCTATCAGCATAGACTCTCAAGAAAATAGAAGGCTACCTTGCCTTTATGTCGCGGAAGGATTCTACTTATTTCGTATGCGTGATAGACGAGTGGTATCGGTTCAACGTTCGGTGGCGTACGCTGGAGTTGCGAAGCCCGGAATGCTTCCACGCGTCGGGAGTTTCGACCGCGTACTAAGCTGTTACGGTAGCTATACCACTTGTCTCGTCGAGTCATTTAACGTAGATTAGAGACGTTTTGTAATGTATGTGGGTTATGGGGTAAATTTCGTAAATCGACCAAAAGCACCCTTTCTTCGGCAGATTACCACGCACTTTCCTTTCCCGTTGAAGAAGTCGACCACTGAAAAGGAAAGTATACTTTAAATACATTTTTTTTTCCTCCCACTTATCATATAGCTCGCCACTATCGGCCACGAATTTATTTTTAGGTTTTTATATATATATATATATTAGGGTTAACCTTTTCTTTTTTTTTTGTAAGAAAAAACTTACTTCTACCACCCAGCAAAACAAAAAAATCAAAGATGGCAACGGAGCGGACCCCAAACAAGCGTTGGACCAGATCCAAAACGGTCCAACCAGCTAACTGCGGGATCTGCTTCGAGAACGTAGTGGAGGGGGTACACAGCGTGCGATTGGATTGTGGACATCTATTCCATTGTGCCTGTGTCCAACAGCTCCTCCTCACGTCAGAGCTTTGCCCACTATGTCGGCGACCCATCGATCGATCTGCCGTAGACGTCCCCATCGGAACGCCCCTACCAACGCGTGGAGCAGTGGCGAAAGGAGTTCCAGAGGCCGAACCGTCCCAACCACTCCTAGACCTTCAAGGAGCCGTAGGCGGTGAAGTTCCGGCCGCAAGTGTCGTGTCCGAGGTGACCCCCATGCCTTCCGCCCACTCCATTGACACCCTCGTGGCGTTGATGCGAGATATGTCGGAGAGGATTGGCAACCTGGAGGGTAAGCTCCAGACTCTCCCCATGAGCCAACCACCCAGCCGCGTGAGAACTCCGCTTGGCTGGGAGCCCAATCCCAGTGTGGCTATGCCCCACTCTCGACCATCCGAGCAATGGGCCCCACCTCCAAGGAACTCGGGAATGGATCCCAGAGCTCCCGAATATAGACCACGACACAGCACCGGACCTCCGTTGGTACCCCTAGCCCCCGAGGCAGTTCAGTACAACAGGTAAATCGAGGATGTGATTCCCCCCGGGAACGCATTGACACCTTTTCGAGACCCGACGCCTCGTATCATGGAGAGTTGGTGCCTGAACTTTACAGGGTTCAACGATATGATATCGGCGGACCGGTTCCTTTTCCGGATTCAGGCGTTAGTATCCAGCACCCTGGGAGGTGATTCCTCGGCCTTCCTCCGGCATGCACATCTTTTGTTCAGCGGTGACGCTGCCGACTGGTACTGGAGCTTTAAAGAATCAACGCCACGTCCCACTTGGCACTCTTTCAGTGCAGCCTTCCGCAATCGATTTGAGGATGGCTTCACTGAGAGAGAGCTAAGGGAACAACTAAAGAAACGAAAACAAGGCGCTCACAAACCGTTCGACCAGTACTACACAAGCATAGTGAGGTTGAGCACTCGCCTGCGAACAACCATGCCCGAGGACGAACTGGTAGAAATTATCAGAGAGAATATGCGCTGGGATCTTCAGAACAGCCTTCTGCATTTTCCCATCAACACCATACAGGGATTGCGCCTCCATGCCCGTAGGCAAGAACACTTGGATGAGCGGCGAGGTACCTTCCGTCCACAACCTCGCGTAACGGGACCAAATCCCCGAAATCATCACACCGCGGAGCTGATGACAGCGGACCACCTGCTTGCTGATCCAGTACCAGTACCGAGGAGCGGAGCACCACAGGAGCTTGAGGACCCAGCATTGATTGATCGACCCTCCCTGGAAGCAATTACAAGCCCGACGGTCTGTTGGAACTGCCGACAAACGGGACATCGGTTCTATGCATGTCCAGCGGAGCCGACGCTTTTCTGCTACCGCTGCAGGAAGGCCGACACATACGCACCTGACTGTGCAAATTGCAAAGGGCGAAAAAACTTGCCACCGAGTGCCGCGACCACCCGTCGGCACTCCTAAACCCCGGACAAACCAATCTTGACCCCATCACTAGCTATGACCCAGCTCCCGACATGACTCCCATTCTGCTGACTCGCACCCCTAAACACAGTTTTCCCGAAGTTCCACAACCGACGCCATCGTTCGCCGAGGCCAACGCGCAGGGAAATGATAGCGAGGCGAAAGTTCCTTGGCATGTCAAACCTTTCCACATTAGGCTGCGGAATTATTTGGCTACTCGACAGCGCATCTTCCATGAGGAGTTGGCTACAACTGTCCCACCGCGAAGAAAGCGAGCCACGCGTCGGATGCGGATTTTCTGGAGAAAAGTCAGGCAGTCAAGGAAGGTGCTGAAGGACATACACTTAGACGAATTATTGAGGGATGACGTTCGGCCATATGCGTCAGTACACCTCCTGCAGAAACGAGTGTCAGGCTTAGTCGATACGGGAGCCAGTGTGAATTGCATATCTGCCGATTTTGCAGGGGAGGTACTGGCAATGCACGCGGACCAAATCTGTCATTTCACCTCCTGGTTAAGCACGGCGGACGGAACTCGTCACTCCGTCGTGGGAAAAATTATGACGGATGTCACCTTTAAAGGAGTAACTAAACCTCTGGAATTTTTCATCATACCGCAATTAACCCAGAATCTTTATCTAGGAGTGGATTTCGTTCGAAAATTTAACTTGGCCCCTGCACTATTTTTCGGTACGACCCTGGAGTCCGTCACCACAGCTCCGGACCAATCTCAACCCACTCACTTATTACGACATACTCTGGATGTAAATCAGCAACTGCGTCTCGACTCGGCTATATCGGCTTTTCCATCGCATGAGAAGGAAGGTCTCGGGCGGACTGCCCTGGTGTTCCACACTATAGATGTGGGGGATGCTAGACCCATAAAGCAGAGACATTTTGCCATATCTCCGGCGAAGGAAAAATCGTTATATGCCGAAGTGGATCGAATGCTAGCATTAGGCGTAATCGAAGAATCACAGAGCGTGTGGGCTTCCCCAGTCACCTTAGTTGTCAAGCCGAGCAAGGTCCGGTTATGCTTAGATGCCAGACGCTTGAACGCCGTCACGGTCAAGGACGCATACCCTCTACCGTTGATTGAAGGCATTTTGAATCGGTTGCCTAAAGCCCACTTCATCACGAGCTTAGACCTCAAGGACGCCTTCTGGCAAATTCCTTTAGACCCTGGTTCAAAGGAGAAAACAGCCTTCACAGTCCCAGGTCGGCCTCTGTATCAATTCGTGACCATGCCATTCGGATTGTGCAATGCCCCCCAAACAATGACGCGCCTTATGGATAAGGTAATACCACCTCATTTGCGGCACCAAGTTTTCGTGTACTTGGAAGATCTGTTGCTTATAACCGAGACCTTTGACGAACACATCGACCTGCTTCAGGAGGTGGCTCTACACATCCGGAGGGCAAGATTAACCATCAACATACGGAAGAGTCAGTTCGTGATGACGGAGGTGAAGTATTTAGGTCACATCATTGGGCATGGCCATATCAAGACCGATCCGGACAAGACTCAAGCGATTGACGTTTTTCCCCTACCCAAGACCCCCAAACAATTACGCCGATTCTTAGGCTTATGCGGATGGTACCAGCGTTTTGTACGTGACTATGCCACCATAACCACTCCTTTGACCGACATGCTGCGTAAGGGACGTAAATTCGTCTGGGAAGAGCCCAGCTTGCGAGCCTTTGAAGAGCTAAAGAAGAGTCTGACTACAGCCCCCATACTGCACAGTGCGGACTTTGACAAACCGTTTCAATCCATTGTGACGCGAGTCAACATGGGGTGGGAGTAGTCTTAGTCCAGGTTGCACAAGACGGTGAGGAGAGACCTATAGCCTTCATGTCTCACAAGTTGAACCCAGCCCAGCGAAATTACACGGTTTCCGAGCAGGAATGTCTAGCTGCGGTGTTGGCAGTGAAACGCTTTCGAGCCTATGTGGAGGGACACACCTTTGAAATCGTTACGGACCATGCTTCGCTGAAATGGTTAATGAGCCAGACTGATCTTAACGGCAGATTGGCCAGGTGGGCACTGAAATTACAGGCATTTGACTTCACAATTCGCCACCGAAAAGGAAGCCAGCATGTAGTCCCCGACACCCTATCCAGAATGTTCGCCCCTGAAGGAGCCAAGTTGGTCCAGGAGGACGACAGCCCCCAATTGATCGATCTGGACCATCCTGCCTTCAAGTCAGCCAGCTACACCCAACTGATTCACACTATCCAGAATCAACTGTCCCAGCTTCCTGAACTGCGGTTGACAGATGGATTTATTTATAGGGGGATGGGACACGCATCCGGAGACCCCATACAAGAAGAAGAACAGTGGGCGTTGTGGGTGCCCGAAGAATTAACCACTGATCTTATCAGACGGGCCCATGACAACCCATCAAGTGCACACGGCGGTTACGGTCGTACAATTAGGTGGTTGAAAACCTGTTTCTTTTGGCCTAAGATGGCACAACAGATAAAAGCGTACGTAGCCTCCTGTGAGCTATGCAAGTGCACTAAAGCGCCCAACACCATTCTTCGGCCTCCCATGGGTAAGGTTGAGGTCCCCGAACGCGTGTTCCAGCGCTTGTACATTGATCTTATCGGTCCCTACCCTCGATCTGCTTCTGGTCACACGGGAGCTGTCGTGGTCCTGGACCAGCTCTCTAAATTCCCTATCATAGAACCACTACGTAACATGCACACTGGACCTATACTCAGCTTCTTGGAGAACCGAGTCTTTCACATGTTTGGAGTTCCGGAGAAACTTGTCTCCGACAATGGGGTCCAGTTCACATCCAGCAAGTTCCGAGACCTAATGTCCAAATACGGCATCATCCACCAACGAACCGCCGTCTATTCACCACAAGCCAACGCATCCGAACGACTGAACCGTACGCTCATAGCGGCCATTCGCGCCTATGTCAACCCGAATCAGAAGGACTGGGATCGCAAATTGTCTGCCATCACTTGTGCTCTGCGCTCGACGTACCACGCCACTACCGGCATTTCGCCGTATTTCGCATTGTTCGGCCAGTACATGATCTGTCACGGAAGCGCTTACCGGCTATTGCGGCAGCTGAAATCGCTAGAGGACCCAATCGTGGTTCTGGAACCGCACGAAAAGCTCCAACTTCTGCGAGATCAACTGCGGGAGAAAATTGAAGAAAGTAGACGGATGGGAGAGGAGCGGTACAACTTGCGATCTCATCCTTCTGGCTTTAAGGTAGGCGACGAAATATTTCGTCGAAACTTCCGGCAGAGCGATGCCACCCGACATTACAATGCCAAACTAGACAAGAAATTCGTGAAGTGTCGAGTCCTACAAGTAATAAGCCCCACCCGATACCTCATCGCGGACATGGCTGGCAAAACCCTGGGAGTTTACCACGCAAAAGACCTTAGACGATGAAGTCCAACTATTTCACACGCAAAACTTTGGCTTACCTAAATCTCTGCCTGGACGAAGACCTCCGAATAACACCCGACTACCTACTGTATAGCCACTATCGAGTCTTCACGAACATGGTTGTAGCCTATTCCTCGAAATCGACCTTCGACCCGCCACGGCCGTAACCAAGACCTTTTTACATAGGAGGCGGGATCGTAATTACTTCGATTTTGGGGGGGGGGGGGGGGGAATGTGTAATGTGACGCCTACGCCCGGGAATCGAAGTGATTCCGATCCCGAACCCTTGCACCCGGCCAGATGGTTATGACTTCGAAATGCAAGCGGACTTCATCTTTCGTGCGGATATCGTTGCGCAGAAAATATTTTTTTTTTCTCTCCAAATATTTAGATCTGTGGATTTAAATATTTGAAACATAATATTAATCAAAAACCCCGACACATTTCGAGGCATATCCATCTGGGAATACCCCCTCCACCGTGGCCATCGAAACACTATGCCACTGGCGAAAAATGGAAATGCACATTGCCGCCATGTGGCGTTCCATTCCGCACATCTGTTTTGTCGGAGGTTGTCACATTGACAGTCCGACGCAACGAGGGAGTTGGGTTGTTCCGTTGTGCGCTACGGGAGATGGTCGCCTGGGTTCGAAGAAGAAGACCATCATTACGAGCCAAGGAAATTGTACGACGTGTTGAAGCAGCAATAGCGGGAGTGGAACCTCTACTTACTCCACCTCGTTCATCGTCAACCGAATCACCAGATAGATCATCATCACCTGAAAGTGATACCATGTTAATGGCCGATCGTGAGGACGTATCGCCTGTTACACGTATGAATTCAGTTGCACAATTCGCCAAGGCGTCGTAGAGATTATTTGAAAAACAAATAACTGAGAAGCCCTCTAGCAAATTCTCGCGGAGAACTTGCACCGATGGAACAAGTAAAGTTGCATTTCGTGTTAATCGGTTCGATTGCTGCGGAGGAACGGCGTCAGAAATGCTAAGATATATAACGGCAAACACCACTCGTGAAGTTTGTGCATCAAAATATCGACCGTGCTTTGTTCACAGCCGCCTTCGGCCAGACACGAGCAACCTAAGACCTGGTATGTGATTAAATTAGTTATTGCTACCATATTACAATACAATAGCACGTAATCTTTTGAAGAGGAAAGCATAAAATTTTTAAATGAAAAACTAAAACTACTAGAACTAAAAATGGCGAAAATAACATATTTACTTATTATATAATATACATGGATATATTTAATGTTTCACGTACGCTCCAAGAAACAATAATTTTTAAATAGATCGAAATGAAAGAAACAAATATAAACTACTAGATAGTAAAACGATGGAACGATATATTATGGAAAATGATAAAAGATACTTGGAAATAGCCATTAATAAATTTAAAATGAATAACACTATGAAGAAATAAAACCTAAAGGAGAAAAAACGTTAGGATGTTCAATGATAGTTTCAGATATAAATTGACACTAATTTTCGTTAGCTGTCTAGAGTTTATAAATTTTTAGGCACAAGAACTTAGCCAAGTGCATTGTTGATATCCCAGTTTGGCAGATAATTTTATCAAGTTTAATTTTTTTGACAGAAAATATGTCTATCTTGGCTTTTACTTTTTGTTTACAAATATTGAGTTGAGAGTGTATTTGAAAAGAGCACTATAAGCCATTTTTGAACAGGCTACTAAATATGTATGTTCTGAAAGATTAAATGTGTAATCGAAAAATGCTGTGTAGATAATATATAGAATGATAGAGGCACATAAATACAGTTTGATGGTTACAATTACCCCGTAGGTAATTGTGACGAATGCTTTTGGCTAAGTGAGTTTATATGAAATGAGAAAAAGTTGTGTAGAGATAAGTACATAATCTGCTCGCTCGTTTTCGATTGTTTGAAACATAGAGTTTAAGTTAGCGTTGATATAGATTTAACTATAACTTCATATTGCATTATTCATAGATATTTGTGAACCTTATTTTGAAAGAAAAAAAAAACGAGCGTAAATTTGAAGACCAACATGTGTTCAAACTTTTTGAGGACATTTACGGATTTTGCAAGACTGATGGTGTAAGCGCGGGTACTGCTAAACGAATAGGAAAAAGGGCTAGGTTATTTGAATTATTCAAATATGAAAAATATCATTTTCGGTGAATCCTAACAATGCATTGTCGGGCTAAAAATCATTTAAACTTTAGCGATTAAGGTAATTGTGCCATAATTAATACGCACTTGGTTTTACTCAATGAAAGTCCTAGAGAAACGTTTCACCCTCCTAAAATAGTATTTAAATTTCATTTCATAATCAACATAAGTTTAAAATCGTAAGAATGGAAAAGCAAGAATTGCTGCTCCATCATCTGTGAGACATTATCGCTAATGTATGTAATAATCAGGAAAAACCATCGTCATTCTTGTTTTGAGCACTTAAACCTTCTGTAAATGTTGGAGTCTTAATTAATTAACGATAACATCAAACAAACCACACATTTGTTTCTAGATAATTAGTTCTTATAGTTACGCTCAATTATTTGCCAATGGCTACAATAGAATAATCAAAAGTACGTTCCACAAGAGAGCCTTGCTTTAGGTTGTAGGCAGTATTTTGATAATGTTGATGTATTAATATTTAGCATTTAGTTTGATATATTGTTACTGACAATGGTTGTTTTATTGATTTAGTATTGCTTTTTCGTGACCTTATTTCGAGGTTGATTGTCGCACAATGAATGACTAAATAAAAGAATTGATATGAATTGCTAAATTTAACCACGACTTTCCTTTTCAGCGGTTCTTCTTTTTCAGTGGGAAGAGAGAATGCAGGGTAGGTATGCCGACGCGAGGGTAGGGTTTCGACAAATCCGCTGAGGTCGGTTTCACGTCGCGTGCGGTACGCGGTACCTTTGTTGTTTTGTCATTTTATTAGAGTAGTTTTCGTCGGGTTAATTTCGAGTAGCATACTTTTCGGTACCGCGTCGGAAATTCGGGAAAGCGAAATAAAAATTAGATTTTGTTCCTTTTGACTGGATATAGGAAGAAATACGGAGTAACGTAAAGTAGGTTTCTTCTCCGTATGGTTTTGTTGATAACGCGTTTTGAAAACGGGCATGTTCAGGTGGCTGAAAATATTGTAATTGAGCGTAACCCATTCGGAGCCGGAGACCCGCGACCGAAATCCTCTCCGAACTAGCTGGCCGACAAGCAGCCACCGCGTGAATGGGTTACGGTGCACGGATTGGTTGACCTGTTGGTACCATCCGTTGGCACTACTCAGACTTAACATCTAGAACCGATGAGAGGTCGGTTCCGCGTTCGAACTTGAAAAGTTGAAAATCATTACAGACACAGTATGGCTTTGTAAAAGGAAAAGGCGTAGATGATGCATTTGCAGAAGTAACAACACACATTGTGAATAACTTAAAAAGAAAAACACTGGGTGTCTTCTTGGACTTTTCAAAAGCATTTGATACGGTTGATCACGATATATTAATACACAAAATCGAATCTATCGGAGTAAAAAATAAATCATTAGCATTGTTCACAGACTACCTCCAAAATAGAACTCAGGCAGTAAAACTCAACGAAACTATCAGCGATCCTATAATTAACACCAAGTTTGGATTACCTCAAGGAACAGTTTTATCCCCCATCTTATACAACATCTACGTAACATCGCTCTTTAGAATCGCCGCGGCAGAAGTAAAAATAGTAGGATTCGCTGATGATACTTGCGTTCTAATTACATGCGACAAATGGGAAAATTGTTATGAACGCACTACAGAAATATTGGCAAAAATTATACAATGGACAGAAAGACATTCAATGAAGCTAAATGCTTAAAAAAACAAAAATTATACCATTCTCATGTAATTCAAGCGCCCAACCACCAAATAATCGTAATGTCAAAGTAAGAATAATGGAGCAGAATAGAATACAAATAATTAAACTTCAAAATAATGTGCCGGCTAAATGCTTAGGGTTGCATATCAGACATCTAAACTGGAAAGATCATTTACAGAACTTAAATGAAAAGCTCAAAAGCCTTTTATACATATTCTACAATCTCAGACGCATACTTAGAACAAATGACCTGATCGAATTATACAAAACGTTGTTCCAAACAGTTTTGACATAAGGCGTAATCGCTTGGGGTGGAACTTACGACACACACATAAGATGCGTCCAAAATATACAGAAAAAGGCATTGAAGATAATTATTGGAGCACCTCATACTTTTCCGTCTAATCAATTATTTATTTGTACAAGTACTGTCAATATAACAAATTTATATGCGCTGGAAATTCTCACATACATGACAAGAAATGAAAGAATGACACGAATAACTCATGAAATGAACACAAGACAGAGGTTCATCAACATGGCAATTATTCGCGGAACTACAACCCAGGAGCAGAAACATTTCGCATTTGTAGCACCAAGGCTTTATAATGACCTACCAAACGACCTAAAGGGATGCTCAATAAGCCCAATACGTTTCAAAACAAAACTGAAATACTATCTGATAACAAAACAATCATCAGAGCAGTCTATAAGCTACTCATCACTATCCATTAGTTACACCAATAAATAAATTTTCAAATTGAATTTAAAGAAATATAATAACATACAGAAATGTTAAATAAACTCTGGAGATACTAGAATAAGCTACAATTGTAAAAAAATACTCTCTCTCCAGCATACAAGTTCATAACTTATTCGCAGGGAGTAAAGCAATAAATAAATAAATGAATAAAATAAATAAAGCTATCCCAATTAATTTAACCCTAGTGTCAACAAGATTTTGGACACATGAAGTGACAATATTTACCTTTTGCTTGGCATTCATATTATATATATATATATATATATATATATATATATATATATATATATATATATATATATATATATATATATATATACATATATATATGTATAGTGTAATGATTTTAGGTCTAAGACCGGACGAGGAACCGACCTCTCATCGGTTCTAGACGTTAAGTCTGAGTAGTGCCAACGGATGATACCAACCGGTCAACCAATCCGTGCACCGTAATCCATTCACGCGGTGCCTGCTTGTCGGCCAGCTAGATCGGAGAGGATTTCGGTCGCGGGTCTCTGAATGGATTACGCTCATTTACAATCTTCAGCCACCAATACATACCCGTTTTCAAATGCGTCACAAAACAAAACCATACGGAGAGGAAACCTACTTTACGTTACTCCGTATTTCTTCCTATAACCAGTCAAAGGACAAAGATCTAATCTTTACTTCGCGTTCCCGAATTTCCGACGCGGTACCGAAAAATATACTACGTTAACGTAAATCCGAAAAAAGCTACGCTAAAGAAAAACTAAAACAACTAAGGTATCGCGTACCGCGCGCGACGCGAAACCGACCTCAGCGGATTTTCTCAAACTCTACCCTCGCGACGGCATACCTACCCTGCACTTCATTTTCGGCTGAAAGGAAGAACCACTGGAAAGGAAGGTCGTGTTTTTTAATTAGCAATTCATTTTGTTATTTAATTTCATTCATGTTAACTTGAATGAAATTAAATAACAATAAATAATACTATTTATATCTTCTTATTATTAATTGACCTACAAATCAGAAAATACTCTAAGACAATCAACGGTCAATTCGGATTACTTTCTATAAAATCTGAATTAATGTATGTATAAAGTATTGTTAGATCTATCTAAAATCTGGAAGACTTCAAAATGTCCTCGAATGAATACTATTTGATCTTAGAAAATTAGTACAATACAAAATATATTTTCTCTCCTTCGATCTCCCTGTTTTGAATTATTCAGAAAGAACTTTCGCGCTTATATTACAACTGTCTAAACTATTATAGATATATTTAAATTTCTTGTGTTTGTGAATACATATTCCAACTTTTCTTTATATTATATTACGAAATTTATAACAGGTATATGGCATAGGACCTCTTTATATTATAGTGTTTTATTATATCACATACTGTATAAGGAATGTTCATTATATGAATCCCTAGTCTATGGATGATACGTGAATATTCAAAGTGGTTGTTCACTTACGACAGCGAAAGTATTAAAATCTAAGTAAATTACTTGCCTGATAAGTTAAATTGTAATGCATTTCGACTCACACAATAAAATAACCATTAGGTAAATTCATATTAAATTCATTAATGCATCAATATAAATAAATAAATATGCATGACCCGCTTTAAACCTAGAAACTACATCAAACTATATCATATGTACTTCTGCCCATATGAGCCCATTTTCTTACGTGTGGAATAATCCTCACTCATATGGTTTCATATGTACAACATTACAAATTTACAACAAGCGAAGACACTTGTGCATCATATTTCAAAACATAAATTAATTGCCTTGAATGCTTTCGTTTTTTCTCGATGAACTTGACATTGTTCATATGTGGGGTCTAAGAACTCCACATATGATATCTTGTTTCCTGTTTTTTGCGGGAAATTAACATAGAGTATGTATGAATGCATTCACGTCATGCAGAGCTAATGTTTATTTTGTGATAGCATTCTATGGGAAACCCAACGTGTAGAATTGCATTGAGGAAGTAAATTTGTTTTGTATAGATTTAGAAGTAGAAAATTTAGAATAAGGAATTTTCTTGCTAAGTATTTTTTGCTAAAGCAAACAATATTTTGTTAGAGTTAAATATGTATTTGTGATAGAAAAATTGTATAAATAGAATAGGTCGATATAGGAAAATACACTTTTTGGTCAAACGTTAAACTGGCGACTTCGCCTCTGTTTCACTCATTCATTCCGGCGTTAACCGCCTAATCTACATGCGTGCCTAGACGCTTTATAATCACTAGGTAAATATAAATATTTTATTGAGTTAGAATATTTCTAGTACTGCACTAGAAATATATCCTTGCTTCCTGCACATCTAGTAAAGTACTAAATTGTGAATTGGGCGGTAAGAAAAATATCTTATCGCGGTACAAAAACAGTGGTCGCAATTATATTAAAAGTCGTTTTTTTGTTGTTGTTGGAAGTCAAAGTGCTACGGATTCCAAAAATTTCGTTTATTTTTGCTATTTTTGATCTGTTTTCCACGTAGTAAATGTAAATTAGTGAAGTAGTCAATTATTTCCACGCATTTAAATCAACTTCCACGCCTTTAAAAATAAATTTATATGGTTCCCTTCGTCCTCCGATAAGTGCAAACAAAGTTCTGTGATCAATTAGGATTATTAATAATGACGAAGTAATAGAAAATTAATTTCGCATAAAGGAAATGACATAAATTTTATTTTTTCTTGTTGAATTTCTTTCGTGGTTTATTTAACGTTTATTTGTTTTTTTTTATTCGCTATTTTCTCAATTTCATATATCATATATTGTTAATTTTAGTTAGTTTTCCTTCGACACAATCTTTTACGCCCCTTGTTATGGCTTATTTATATTTTAAACGATCAATGTAATATAATAAACTACATGATATATTTTTACGTAACGAATCAAAATCAATTTTATGGAAATGAATTGGAAAATCGTTTCTAGACCTTTTTCTCTATTTTCGGTTCTAGTTTTCAATCTTACTTTTGCATTCAAATCACACAATCATCATCATAAACACATTACATCATACTTTATCGTTTCTTTTCTAATCATTTTCTCGCAACTACTTTTTCGCAAAACTTTGCAATTTTCCATTTTTTTATCTACACAATGGGTAAAATTTACTTCCTCTGCAAATTGATAAAATATTTACGGGGTGATATAATTTAGAAGTAATGTTCACTCAATTTAAATAATATTTTTTTTTTTTTTTTACAATCTATTCACTTTTTGTATAACTCCGACTGTTTATACTACAGATTAGCAATGGAGTTCATATTCGATTTAATTTAAATTTTTTTTTCGTTGCTATTATGAAATCAGATAATGCTTGATGAGAAATAATGGAGTTGCTTTCGTGTTCATGTTTTTATATATTAGTGAACTTTAGTGAAATTTCACTCATAGTTTACGTAATTAATCGACTTTGGCTTGATATCGTGTAATGTACGGGATCTTAAATTTTCTTATAGTTGTTAGCAAACCTATTTGGATTCTTTGTTAGAATGTGCCATTTTTAAAGAGATTCTATGCTTGGAGGGTAATATTAGTTTAATCTAACACCAAACACGGATTACACAGTGTACGTTTTTCCTCCTAAACCTCAAAACGGAAAGGAGATGATTTCCATTTAATTAATTTGTAATTTTCTGATCTTATTGACTATTTTCTTGAGTTATAATTCTTTAAGCAATAACTAGATGCATCCGTCTATAAAATACCTAAGATGACACGATTGAATGTGTCCCTTTCATGAACTGATGAACTTATGTCATTTGTTGATTTCGTTTGTCTTTATATAGGTATTTAGGGAATTGGTTACCTGGTAGATTCTACGGGCGGTTTTGAGACATGCTTCTTCACGCACAACTGTGTGACTTTCTCCTCGTTTTTGGCGTGAAACTTCATGTGAATGTTTTCCACTAATGTACTCACGAGTCCGAGGAATTCTTCCAAGTGATATCCTTTCCAGGGCGCCCCAATTTAACAAACACGCATTGTGTAGCGTGTTTCTGATGCTCCATCCACGGATCGTCATTCGCTTCCCATCTATCCGGAGTTTTGTCGCAAATAAAACACGCAGCCGTATCAGTTTCACGTTCTCTGCATGGATTCATTGAAAATATCCGCGGTTAGTTTAACCATTACTAAAACGTTATTTTAATTAGAAGCGGAAAAACAAACTTTGCACTCGCCGACTTACCAATTCCAATTTCTGCTAAACTTACTACTACTTTTGAATAGTCGATGGATATCTGTGATGACCAATTTGTAGGAAAGTTCTTCTTCCTGTTAATTTTAAACCTTTTTGATGCTTGTTGGCACCCTCCGGGACTTCTTCATGGGTGACGGCCACTACGTCCACACTTTCCTCCTATGTGGCTGTCAAATCCTCTTGACATCCCACGACAAAATTGACGTGGGATGTGTGCTGGTCGCAACCAACGTGAAATGACAAGCCACCTAGCAGCAAAGTGTGTTATTAGTGGTCGCCAGCGGCGTCGCATGATTCATTACAGGGCAGTGTCCACGATGCCTACCAGGCATGGGGACACTGAAGGAAACGCTGCTTGGCCCTATGATGTTTTTTTTCTCCTTTTTTTTTCTCTCAGCGTCGTAGGTCTTTGGCATGGTAAACTCCCAGCTCCCTTCCAGACATGTCCGCAATGAGGTACCGCGTGGGACTTAAAACTTGTAAGACTCGACACTTCACGAACTTCTTGTCTAGCTTGGCAGTGTAATGCCAACCTGCTTCACTTTGTCTAAAACTCCGTCGGTAGATTTCGTCGCCTGCCTTGAAGCCAGAAGGATGGGATCGCAGATTTTACCGCTCCTCCCCCGCCCGTCTACTGTCTTCAATCCTCTCCCGGATTTGTTCTCGTAGAATTCGAAGTTTCTCGTGCAGCTCCAGTACCACTATTGGGTCTTCCAAAACTTTCAACTGCCGCAATAGCCGGTACGAGTTCCCGTGGCAAATCATATGCTGGCCGAACACCGCAAAGTATGGGGAGATGCCTGTGGTGGAGTGATAGGACGAACGCAGGGCACAGGTGATGGCGGAAATCCTGCGGTCCCAATCCTTCTGATCCGGTTGGACGTAAGCCCGAATAGCGGCTATGAGGGTGAGGTTCAACCGCACGGACGCATTGGCTTGCGGAGAATAAACGGCAGTCCGCTGATGCGTAATGCCATACTTTTCTATTAATTCCTGAAATCTAGACGAGGTGAACTGAACTCCGATGTCGGAGACCAGCTTCTCCGGTACTCCAAATATATGGAAAACGCGATTTTCCAGAAAACTGACTATGGGGCCGGTGTGCAGGTTTCGAAGAGGTCGTGGTCCAGGACCACGACAGCTCCCGTGTATCCTGAAGTCAAGCGATGGTACGGACTGATGAGATCTATATACAGGCGCTGGAACACCCGCTCCGGTAGTTTGAATTTTCCCATCGGGGGCCGAAGAAAAGAATTGGGCGCTTTAGTGCATTTGCACAGCTCACAAGCGGCTACATACTTTTTCACTTGCTGCGCCATCTTAGGCCAAAAGAAGTAAGTCTTCAGTCACCGAAGCGTACGACCATAACCGCCGTGTGCACTCAATGGGTGGTCATTAGCCCGCTTAATCAATTCGAAGGTCAGTTCTTCGGGCACCCATAACTTGAATGGGATCTCCGGAGGCGTGTCTCGTGCGCTTGTATATAAATCCCTCCGTCACCCGTAGTTCTGGCAGCTGTGGCAACTGGTCCTGAATCGTATTCATCAGCTGGATATAACATGCTGACTTGAAGGCGGGATGGTCCAAGTCGATCCATAGGGGGCTGTCGTCCTCTTGGGCCAACTCGGCTCCTTCAGGGGCGAACATCCTTGATAGTGTGTCCGGTACCACGTGCTGCCTTCCCTTGTGGTGTCTTATCGTGAAGTCAAACGCCTGTAATTTCAAGGCCCATCTGGCCAAGCGGCCGTGGAGATCAGTTCGGCTCATCAGCCATTTCAGTGACGAATGCTCGGTGACGATTTCAAAGGGATGTCCCTATACATATGCTCGAAAACGTTTCAATGCCAGCACAGCCGCCAGGCATTCCTGCTCTGAGACCGTGTAGTTCCGCTGGGCCTGGTTCAGCTTGTGGGACATGAAGGCTATAGGTCTCTCCTCGCCGTCTTGTGCAACCTGGACTAAGACTGCTCCCACCCCATGTTGACTCGCGTCACAATGGATTGAGAACGGTTTGTCAAAGTCCGGGCTGTGCAGTACGGGGGCTGTAGTCAGACTCTTCTTTAGCTCTTCAAAGGCTCGAAAGCTGGGCTCTTCCCAGACGAACTTACGTCCCTTACGCAGCATGTCGGTCAAAGGAGTGGTAATGGTGGCATAGTCACGCACGAAACCCTGGTACCATCCGCATAAGCCTAGGAATCGGCGTAATTGCTTGGTAGTCTTGGGTAATGGGAAAACGTCAATCGCTTGAGTCTTGTCCGGATCGGTCTTGATATTGCCATGCCCTATGATGTGACCTAAATACTTCACCTCCGTCATCACGAACTGACTCTTCTGTATGTTGATGGTTAACCCTGCCCTCCGGATGTGTAGAGCCATCTCCTGAAGCAGGTCAATGTGTTCGTCAAAGGTCTCGGTTATAAGCAGCAGATCGTCCAAGTACACGAAAACTTGGTGCCGTAAATGAGGTGGTATCACCTTATCCATAAGGCGCGTCATTGTTTGAGGGGCATTGCACAATCCGAATGGCATGGTCACGAATTGATACAGGGGCCGACTTGGGACTGTGAAGGCTGTTTTCTCCTTCGAGCCAGGGTCTAAAGGAATTTGCCAGAAGGTGTCCTTGAGGTCTAAGCTCGTGATGAAGTGGGCTTTAGGCAACTGAGTCAAAATGCCTTCAATCAACGGTAGAGGGTATGCGTCCTTGACAGTGACGGCGTTCAAGCGTCTGGCATCTAAGCATAGCCGGACCTTGTTCGGCTTGACAACTAAGGTGACCGGGGAAGCCCACGCGCTCTGCGATTCTTCGATCACGCCTAATGCTAGCATTCGATCAACTTCGGCATATAACGATTTTTCCTTCGCCGGAGATATGGCAAAATGTCTCTGTTTTATGGGTTTAGCATCCCCCACATCCATAGTGTGTAACACCAATGCCGTCCGCCTGAGACCTTCCTTCTCATGCGATGGAAAAGCCGATATAGCCGAGTCAAGTCGCAGTTGTTGATTCACATCCAGTGTATGTCGTAATAAGTGATTGGTTTGAGTTGGGTCAGGAACAGTGGTGACGGACTCCAGGGTTGTGCCGGAAAACAATGCCGGGGCCAAGTTAATTTTTCGAACGAAATCCACCCCTAGATAAAGATTCTGGGTTAATTGAGGTATGATGTAAAATTCCAGAGGTTTAGTTACTCCCTCAAAGGTGACATCCGTCGTAATTTTTCCCACTACAGAGTGACGAGTTCCGTCCGCCGTGCTTAACCAGGTGGTAAAATGGTGGATTTTGTCCGCGTGCATTGCCAGTACCTCCCCTGCAAAATCGGCGGATATGCAATTCACACTGGCTCCCGTATCGACTAAACCTGACAACCGTTTTTGCAGGAGGTGTACTGACGCATATGGTCGAACGTCCTCCCTCAATAATTCGTTTAAGTGTATGTCCTTCAGCACCTTCCTCGACTGCCTGACTTTTCTCCAGAAGCTCTGCATCCGACGCGTGGCTCGCTTTCTTCGCGGTGGGACATTTGTAGCCAACTCCTCATGGAAGATGCGCTGTCGAGTAGCCAAATAATTCCGCAGTTTGACGTGGAAGGGTTTGGCATGCCAAGGAACCTTCGCCTCGCTATCCTTTCCTTGCGCGCCCACCTCGACAAAGGATGGCGTCGATTGTGGAACTTCGGGAGAACTGTGTTTGGTGGTGCGAGTCAGCAGAATGGGAGTCATGTCTGGGGCTTAGTCATAGCTAGTGATGGGGACAGCCTTGGTTCGTCCGGGTTTTAGGAGTGCCGACGGGTGGTCGCGGCACTCGCTGGCAAGTTTTTTCGCAATTTGCAATTTGCGCAGTCAGGTGCGTACGTGTCTGCCTTCCCGCATCGGTAACAGAAGAGCGTCGGTTCCGCTGGACATGCATAGAACCGATGCCCCGTTTGTCGGCAGTTCCAACAGACCGTCGGGCTTGTAATTGTTTCAAGGGATGCTCGTTCAATCATTGCTTGGTCCTCAAGCTCCTGTGGTGCTCCGCTCCTCGGTAATGGTACTGGGTCAGCAAGTGACTCGACGAGACAAGTGGTAGAGCTACCGTAACGGTTTTGTACGCGGTCGAAATTCCCGACGCATGGAAGCATTCCGGGCTCCACAACTCCGGCATATGCCACCGAACGTTGAACCGATACCACTCGTCCATCACGCATACGACATACGTAGAATCTTTCCACGACATAAAGGCAAGGTAGCCTTCTATTTTCTTGAGAGTCCAGGCTGACAGGAGAAACCACATCTGGCTGAAAGTTCCATCAAGAAAATAGAAGGTCCTTACAGGGGTTAGCCTGGGACAACACATCGGAAGGATTCTGTCGCGAAAAAAAATCAAACAAAGGAGAGCGGAAGCTACAACTCACGGGAAGCGACTGCTAGTGTGTATCACACAACTCTACTGCTCCTGTTTGTGAGGCTCGAGTACCAAAGTACTTTACATCCTCCGTAAAGGACCAACTCGTCAGAAGACGCGAATCTTTTATCCCCTTAGGATGTTTCGGGCCCCACGTTGGGCGCCATTTGTAATGATTTTAGGTCTAAGACCGGACGAAGAACCGACCTCTCATCGGTTCTAGATGTTAAGTCTGAGTAGTTCCAACGGATGGTACCAACCGGTCAACCAATCCGTGCAGCGTAATCCATTCACGCGGTGGCTGCTTGTCGACCAGCTAGATTGGAGAGGATTTCGGTCGCGGGTCTCCGAATGGGTTACGCTCATTTACAATCTTCAGCCACCAATACATGCCCGTTTTCAAACGCGTCACAAAACAAAACCATACGGAGAGGAAACCTTCTTTACGTTACTTCCTATAACCAGTCAAAGGACAAAGATCTAATCTTTACTTCGCGTTCCCGAATTTCCGATGCGGTACCGAAAAATATACTACGTTAACGTAAATCCGAAAAAAGCTACGCTAAAGAAAAACCAAAATCAACTAAGGTATCGCGTACCGCGCGCGACGCGAAACCGACCTCAGCGGATTTTCTCAAACCCTACCCTCGCGACGGCATACCTACCCTGCACTTCATTTCCCGCTGAAAGGAAGAACCACTGGAAAGGAAGGTCGTGTTTTTTAATTAGCAATTCATTTTGTTATTTAATTTCATTCAAGCTAACAAAACTTCTAAAATAATACTATTTGTATCTTCTTATTATTAATTGACCTACAAATCAGAAAATACTCTAAGACAATCAACGGTCGATTCGGATTACTTTCTATAAAATCTGAATTACTGTATGTATAAAGTATTGTTAGATCTATCTAAAATCTGGAAGACTTCAAAATGTCCTCGAATGAATACTATTTGATCTTAGAAAATTAGTACAATACAAAATATATTTTCTCTCCTTCGATCTCCCTGTTTTGAATTATTCAGAAAGAACTTCCGCGCTTATATTACAACTGTCTAAACTATTATAGATATGTTTAAATTTCTTGTGTTTGTGAATACATATTCCAACTTTTCTTTATATTATATTACGAAATTTATAACAGGTATATGGCATAGGACCTCTTTATATTATAGTGTTTTATTATATCACATACTGTATAAGAAATGTTCATCATATGATTCTCTAGTCTATCGATGATACGTGAATATTCAAAGTGGTCGTGATTATATTAAAAGTCGTTGTTTTTTGTTGCCGGAAGTCAAAGTGCTACGGATTCCAAAAATTTCGTTTATTTTTGCTATTTTGATCTGTTTTCCACGTAGTAAATGTAAATTAGTGAAGTAGTCAATTATTTCCACGCATTTAACTCAATTTCAAATGTTAAGTCCACGGTAGCGCGGCATATCATTGAAAATCGACACGACATAACAGCGGACAACATAAGAGTGGTAAAAGAGGTAGGTAATCAATGGAAATTAGACCCTTACGAAAGTTTATTCATAAGTAGAGTAGAGGTAGAAAAAAGAATGAATGTCGACTTAAGTAATAACTATTCACCATTGTTTAGTATAATTAAAGAACAGCAATTAAAAAAGGACGATGTACTACATAGAATAAGCAACTAGACTTAAGTAATAAAAGGTAGAAAAAAGCTGTAGTTATAAATGACTTGTATAAGTAGAATAGGATACAAAACGATGTTGTACACTGAGGAAGATAGTAAGTAGCTATCGAAACGCGCGTCTGACAAAATAAAAAATAAATTCACCCAAAAAACGGAAATCATTAGTTTTAAGTACTTTCTTAAGTTATAATTCTTTAAGCAATAACTAGATGCATCCGTCTATAAAATACCTAAGATGACACGATTGAATGTGTCCCTTTCATGAACTGATGAACTTATGTCATTTGTTGATTTCGTTTGTCTTTATATACGTACTTAGGGAATTGGTCACCTGGTAGATTCTACGGGCGGTTTTGAGACATGCTTCTCCACGCACAACTGTGTGACTTTCTCCTCGTTTTTGGCGTGAAACTTCATGTGAATATTTTCCACTAATGTACTCACGAGTCCGAGGAATTCTTCCAAGTGATATCCTTTCCAGGGCGCCCCAATTTAACAAACGCGCATTGTGTAGCGTGTTTCTGATGCTCCATCCACGGATCCTCATTCGCTTCCCATTCATCCGGAGTTTTGTCGCAAATAAAACACGCAGCCGTATCAGTTTCACGTTCTCTGCATGGATTCATTGAAAATATCCGCGGTTAGTTTAACCATTACTAAAACGTTATTTTAATTAGAAGCGGAAAAACAAACTTTGCACTCGCCGACTTACCAATTCCAATTTCTGCTAAACTTACTACTACTTTTAAATAGTCGATGGATATCTGTGATGACCGATTTGTAGGTAAGTTCTTCTTCTTGTTAATTTTAAACCTTTTTGATGCTTGTTGGCACCCTCCGGGACTTTTTCATGGGTGATGGCCACTACGTCCACACTTTCCTCCTATGTGGCTGTCAAATCCTTTTAACATCCCACGACAAAATTGACGTGGGATGTGCGCTGGTCGCAACCAACGTGAAATGACAAGCCACCTAGCAGCAAAGTGTGTTATTAGTGGTCGCCAGCGGCATCGCATGATTCATTACAATAGACATATTTTTTGTGGTAGGGAGATGAATGCCATTTATGCACAGAGTTTGGGACTCCCATGCTCGCAAGAAGGCGACTGGACTACCCACTAAACACCTCCCCTGTCAACCTGAGAACCAAGCCTGGAACCGTTTGATACATTACTTCGGGCCAGGTCACATTTTGTTTCGCCGTGAGGTGCCTTCAAGCTGGATGATCCCTTTCCCGGCGGGGTGGGAGAGGGGAAGAAGAAGTGCCAGACAAGCGACCTCTCAGCCCCAACGCCCCCGGCTGCTGTGAGTCTCTTTGATCTTTTAGGACTGCCCGAGCATAATGTGCCACCTGGTTCCATTTGTCAACCGATTCGAGCATCGCCGTGACTATATTATCCGGGGTGGGCTCTCCAGTCTCCCTGTATAGGGCTTTTCGCAGCCTGACTTATTTTTTGCACGCAAAAAAATGTGTGGCAGGCATTGTCTTCGTCTCCTGGGCAATACCGACAATCGGGAGACCGTGAGTTACCAAT
Organism: Odontomyia ornata; assembly: GCA_963969285.1. Taxonomy (NCBI): domain Eukaryota; kingdom Metazoa; phylum Arthropoda; class Insecta; order Diptera; family Stratiomyidae; genus Odontomyia; species Odontomyia ornata. The sequence continues at coordinate 110,168,860 of OZ017741.1, read as the reverse complement.
CTTGTGCAGGTAAGACTGAAAACATGCATGTACGCTCAAAAACTGGGTCAGATAGAAGTCCATCTCACCATGTCTTCGATTTGGCAACGGCCTCACATCCAAGATGAGGCGCGCATTCCACCTTCCCTTCGTGCAATTCACCCAAGACTGCTGCCAATCGTTGAACGAGCGCTGTCTCTCCTCGCGGACAACCGTTTTCCTCGCATCCTCGTTTCAGCTCAGGTAAATAGCGCAGCGCTCTCTAGCAAGGAGGGTGATAGGTATCATGCCTGCAATCACTCTCAACACCGAATCAGAGACTGTTGGATTTGAAGATGCAATTCTCAGTGCTCCTCTTCTCTGTACCTGTACCAAAGGTTTTAGGCAAACCTCCTTGCTGAGACCGTCACCCCATACCTCTGCTCCGTACAGTAGCACTGACCCTACAGCACTCATCAAGAGGCGTCTTCTTTATGGGCTGGGTCCCCATACGTTGGCCATAAGTCGACTCAGAGCTAATACTCCTGAAGCAGCCTTCTCAGCCATTGCCCTGATTTGCTCAGAGAAACTCATCTTTGAGTCGAACAGTAGTCCCAGGTACTTCACCGATGGCTTCGATTCGATTAATATGTCTCCAATACTGATCATTCTTACTCTAGGGATTCTCTTTTTTGTCAAGATGACCACTTCGGTTTTCTCCAGTGCTAAACTGAGCCCGCAAGCAGTTATCCAGTCCCTCACTCGGCGCATTAGCATACCTAGCCCAATTTGCGACTGTTCAACGGTGCGTCTAGCGACCAGAGCCGTAATAGTCATATTATATATTGAAAAGTAAGCTAAAGGGATCCTCTAAGTTCTAGTGATAAAAACTGCCGTAATTACTTGTATCTGGGAAGCTTATCTGGTGCAGTTACATCCATCCCTAACATCTGCAAACACATGTTGTCTGATACAAATTTCATCAAAAACCCTATGTCGTAGAGAGTACAATGTTTTCAATTGCAGAGAAAGACTTTTATAAACTCTGGTGCACCATCAACTTCATAGCACCATTTTTGTAAGGATCTACAACATGGCAAGGTACATTCCTAAGCTTTAGGAGAAAGAAAATTTAAACTCGATACTTTCAGCTTATTGTAGTATGTGTTAAGATTAATAAGATCTAAGTCCAATTCGTTTGCACAGCAATCATTTGATTCAAAGTTAGTAGTTATTATAATCGAGACTTGCATTAACATCAAAATATTTCAAATGTATATTTCACTTTGTAAACATAATTTCAAGTTCAATAACTCAAATGTGATATTACTGCCACCTCAAGCGAATAGCAATTCAATTAAAGTTCAATTAAAGAATATTGAACTCGCTTGAGATGGCAACAGTTCTTTCCACGCACTAGCTTAAGAATTTATACACTAAACGCAAAATGTTACTTAAATTAACCAAAAGTGGCCACAATAAAGCATTCATTTTGAATCATTTTTAATAAGCGTTTTCATTGCTTTTTCAAAGCTGGATCATTTGATCTGTTGACCTGGATAGGATGCCAGAAAGAACCCAGTGGAAATAGGATTCTTAGAGCAGGAGGAGACAAATTCTAGAGGACTTCAATTTTTTGGACGAATAATTAGCGTAACAAGTTGGCGCTGGAAACAAAGTGGTGAATCAATACTAGGACCATTTTCACTACCTAAAGCTTCTATATAAATTCGAAGCAAGAGGGGACAAATTCTAAAGAACTTCAATTTTTTTTTGGACGAATAATTAGCGGTGAATCAATTCTAGGAGGGCTTGTATTGCGGAAAGTTGCTTAAAAATTCCACATCAAAAGGAGACCTAGCATTGAGAACAAGGGAAGTTGTCACTTGGATGGAATTGGGGAAGACCATTCGAAATTCTGAAACACTACGGCATATTACCTGCCACATTATGCTGTGGTCAAAAAAAGTAGTAGCACCACGAAATTAAGGGTAGTATTCAACGCGTTGCAAAAGGGTTTCAAAGGACCGTCTGCATTCTGGCCATACTATCCAGGGAAGCTTATCATATCTTCTACTGTGGTGAAGGCAATATAAGTACGTGATTGCAGCTGTATTGAGAAGATGTATCAGCAAATCTTTGCGCACAAGAAAGACCAACATTTCCAACGAATCTTGCAGTGGTTCAGCCAAAGTGAACCAATACAACACTATCAGTTACAACACATCAGCTAGCTGCGGATGAGTATGATTCATTTCCTCAAGTTGCACAAACATTAACGAATGATTTCTACGTTAATGATGTACTCACTGGTTCAGATAACCTAGGAGATCTTCTGCAGCTATAGACTGATCTTTGAAATCTTCTAAGCAAAGGTGGATTCCATTTAAGGAAATGGTTGTCCAACCATACAAAATTGTTGGAATGTATTCCAGTCTCAGAAAGTGAGACAGCTTCCCCTTACCATAGCATCAACTGAACAGATAAAAACACTTGGCATTCAACGGTATCGAGCCTCCGACATATTCTCATTCAGTATTACAAGGCCAACCAACTAGCAGAAGTGGCAAAGTTGTTCGATCCAATTGGTTGGCCACAACCCTGCATCATTATAGGGAAAACAGCAATGCAGAAGTTGTTGCCAGCAAAAAAGAGTTGGGATGACTCACCAGATCCAGCGTTAACAAAGGATAAAATGAAAGATAGACTTCAGCCCGTCTAATTAATTCGATCTTCATGGGTTTGTGATGCATCATCAATAGCCTGCGCTGCTGCTGTATATATTCGAGTACTGACGGCAACGTTAACCAAGGCTACACTCCTAGCAGCAAAATCAAAGGTTGCTCCAGCGAAAAATCAATCAATACCGAGGTTGGAGCTGAATGGAGTAGTTTTGTTGGTGAACCCTATGGCTTAAATCATCAAAGCGCACAATTGAAGCAACATTTCTAGATTTTATTGGACATATTCGACAGTAGTTCTGCCATGGATACTAAGTATTGTCACCAAATAGAAGGTCAACATTGCCAGTCGAGTATCATTCAGCATAGCTCAGCCGAATGCTGGCATTATGTTAGCACTCATGATAATCCAGCTGATATTGCATTTTTAAGAGCTAACAAGCTGTTGCAGCCAGCTTACAGAGCATATGTTCAGGCATGTAGTTCCGCAGTTGCGGATCAGAAATACAACGCAAATTCATTCCTCCTGGTACTTCATACTTTGGTGGACTCTCGGAAGCCATCGTGAAGACCATGAAAGCGCATATGTACAAGACAATTGGGCATTAGATATTAAATGTTGGCAAAATGAAGACGTTATTACCCCAGATCGAAGCGTGTATGAACTCACGTCCACTTACGCAATTAAGCGATGACCAGAACAATATGGACGCATTAACCCCAGGCCACTTCCTCACTGGAAGTAATCTGTTTGAAGTCAAGGATGATTCTAATGAAACCAACTATACTTTGCTGAAAAGATGGCGCTTGGTCCAACAAATGAAGCAATCCTTTTAGCTTACAGCGCAGATCTAAGTGGTTTGAAAAGCAAGACAATTTGAAGGTGGGTGAATTGGTGTTGGTAAAAAACCGAAAACATTCCATCGATGCAGTGGCTGTTAGCAACAATAGTAGCAACATACCCAGGATCACACGGTTTAGTTTGAATAGTGTCTCTCAAGTTAAATGGAGCTATCAAGCTACGTCCTATAGCCAAAGTTTGCAAACTACTATTTAACATAGAAGATCAGCAAGCAGCAGAAACAACCACAAAATCAACCAACGTAGGAAACAAACCGCCAAAAGCAACAACAAAATGACCATCAGAACAAGATGCCGGGATAGAAACCAGATAAAAGACTATAAAAAACAACCTTCTAGAATATAAGAAGGCCTGCTCAGAACACTTTTTGTCCTGGGAGTACTACTATCTCCTACATTACCGGGTGCTAATATAACAAATCTGGATGGTGGTATGTACATAGAACAAGTTGGCCAGGTTAATGTACTCGGACGCACCTTACAACTCAGTATCGAACTTCCACTCTCTGATCTAACAACAGTTGAGATGAATATGCGAAGTAATAATTCCAGTTTATATTCTATGTACACACACAAGTACACTGCTGGGACCTAGTTCACCACATCTCAGACACTATCGAGGACACCCGGCAAAAAGTCAACCGGTTACACTTCAAGCACACTCGGACAAAACGCGGCAGTTTTTGGGGGGAATGATGAAATCACCATGGATGTTCAGAGTTTATTCGCAAATCAAGAGATACTTAAAACCTTACTCAACGATCAAGGAAAGATCTCACTTCAACTTACAAAAAAAAATGAATACGACCTCAACCAGAATAAATCAGCAACTTGAACAGTTCTCAAACCAACTAGGAAACGGAATAGAGCAGATAAATGAATCGAAAAAATGGTACTCCTCAGTTGATTCAAACCAAGTTAACATACAGTTCTTAGGAATATATCAGCGTGCCATCAATTTCATCAACGAAGTGGATTCAAAATATAGCAATATTTTAATGGCTGTCAATACGAAGGAAGGAATGCTTGAATGCATCAAACTTGCAGGCCTTCAGGCCTCCATACAAAAAACACACACATTTCTTCCAGCCCATCACACAATTTTACACTCGACTATTAAAAAATTGATAATTGATTCTTGTCAAAACAGTACTAAAATTTACCAATCATTGATAACCGCAGTTCGCAATTCCTGTTCAACAGAAACCTACATTATTTACCGCATTCAGCATCCCTAATTTGATTTTAGGAATCAATTATCATGACCAATTTTTTTTTGAGATAACCACCATCGACTTAGAAAAAACATCTGAACTAACTTCTGGAACATATCTTCTTTCCAGTGCGACCCCAACTGATATGAGAGCTAAGAGTAACTGCATATCAAAGGAGCTGTATAACCTTCACAACCAGCCTGTATATCCACAAAGGTGCTTCCGGATATCATCACTAATTTTGCAGCAACTGATATCGATCAATACCTGGTTATTTGTCACACCTCAACCTGGTCAAGTGCAGACAGTTTGCCAAGATGTAAGAAAATATTTGCAAATAAATGGAATGGAAATAATCAAACTCACCCAAGACTACCAACTACACGCAGAAGAGTTCATCCTTATAGCTAATCAATGCCTCACTGGATGCACGCTCCCTATATACCTCTTACCAACTGTGCCAAAGCTGAAAACAACATTGCAACACTGTAATGTGGCGCCTACGCCCGGGAATCGAAGTGATTCCGATCCCGAACCCTGGCAACCGGCCAGATATCTAGACTTCGAAGTGCAAGCAGACTTCATCTTTCGTGCGGATATCGTTGCGCAGAAAATATTTTTTTTCAAATGTTTATATCTGTGGATATAAATATTTGAAAAATAATATTAATTAAACACCGATACATTTCGAAGCATATCTATCTGGCGATGCCTCCCACAGTTGCCATCAAAACACTATGCCACTGGCGACCAATAAAATGCACATTGCCGCCATGTGGCGTTCCATTCCGCGTCAGTTGCGACGACTCCCAGTCCACATCTGTTTTGTCGGGGGTTGTCAAAGTGACAGTCCGACGCAACAGGTGGAGGAAAAACGTGGGAAAGATAACCTCAGATATCATTTGAGTGTCTGTCTGATGTCCTTTTGAGGGCTTTTCATGCGTGTTAGCGGTGCTGCAGCTAATGGAGGGCTGGTTGCTTCTCCGTTTCGGAAGGTAGGTGCAATGATGCCACACAGAAAATAAATTATGGATCGATATTTCTGTTTAAGGGGTTTTCGCAAAGAAGGAAATTGAGAAAATATCAATCAGGTGCTTGTTCCCCGGGTGATTAGACCTTGCAGTTTGTTCGCGAGTGGTGTGGCCGTGGAAAATGACCAATGGGCCCATGGAGTATTTGTGAATGATACGGAGAATAAAGCTGAAAGCAGAGCAGCGAAAAGCTAATTATGGAAACAAAAAAACAGGTGTTCCTTTGATTTCGCCGCGTCGGATAAAATAGAAAGTGACCAAGGCTCGTGAATAAGTAAACATTGAAATTTAAACGAAAAAACATAAAATCATCCACAAAAATAGGTTAGAACATGATATTACGGCTCTCCTGCTCTGTTCGTGTATACAATGAGAGGGCATCGAATACCCCTTCCATTGCTCCATACTAGGGCGATGTCACAGCTTTTGCATACGATCATCGTTAATCTTATTTTTAGTTGTTTCCATCATAATACAAGCATCGGTACTATATACATTTTTACAGCCCAAGACTAGAAACCAAACAATTGCTCTAAAGTTTAGATAATGAATGCTGTTCTTACCAATTTTACAATATTACACTTTTTAATCGTACTAAACCCAAGACAGTTTTAATGCTAAACAAATTTGCCATATAAATGCCAACGTGGAAGTGGGATTTTCGTGCAATAGTGTGAAACTTTTTCATGGAAAAATAAAACATTTGCACCCTCAAGTCGCTGGGGATATATAAATTGATTACCCGTAAGAATGACGCGGTCAAGGCGATGCAACGGAGCTTATTGGTGTTAAATAGTATCTAAATCGCTACCGCCCTTAAAATGCAATCTAATCTTATGTACGTGCTGATATTAAAAGCTTTCTGCGTTGAGAGTTTTGAGAACTTATAAGTATTCTTTGAATCGCAGTGTTAATATACGCCTAGTGGCCCATAGCAAGAACTGAAGGCCTTACCTACCCTATCAACGAGCGCTCGCGGTGGAGAAGTGGGGTATCGGCATTCCATCTTACAAGCTAGAAAATATTAAGTTGTTTAAAGATCTGAATGGATTAACAAAAAAAAATTGAATTTTCGTGAAGCTGTTATGGTGTATCCGGTTACTAGTATGGAAGACGTTTACATTCTACATGCGCATTTTTCACGCCTTTGAAGTTGTCAAACCATTAGGCAGGGTAGAAATAGTTCCGTCTCCGTAAGTCACTGAGAGCACCCGTATAGCTATTGTATTGCCCACTTTCGAGCATCAAGTTGAAGATTCTTTTGAATTTGTCAGACCCTATGAACGTACTTGTATGGAGAATCAGGAAAATACATTTTTAATGATGATTTTCTTGTATGGATTGGAATCATTAACCAAGGAAACCGCAAACGATAAGATTCATCGTGAAAACGTTCGTCAAGGACGGGATAAGTTTAAGACCCTTCGAGAAACCCAAAAAGGTAACACAAAAAGTTGTGGATCAATGTGAAAATATGTAGTTTTCCCCCAATTTTTACTGACAAACTTAGAAAGTTTATCACAAACTTTCAATTTTCTGAGATTCATATAGCAAGCAGTAAAAAAAAAACGTGTAAGGACTATTTTTTTTCTTAAATTTGTCATCATTCCATCACTTTTCGAGCGGCATTTAGATGTCCATTAACCAAGCAAATAACCAAATTATACAAGGTATTCTAACGTGTATTTCAAATGTGCACTTACTATTCCACTGTTTAATAATATTACTCTAAAAAAAAAGGTTCGAAAATGGGGACATATCTATGTAAATAATGTTTATATAAAAAAACTCAATAAAATCACAAATTTACTAGTAAATGGTATTCTAGCTAAACATAGTGGCCAAAGTATGAGTCATTAGTAGAAAATATTCAATTAGTTCGGTATAAATATTCCAAGTTGAATTTCATGATAGTTCTAAAAGAATTCGCATCTTTTATTTATTATTGAATCAATTAGCAAATATAGGTAATATTTTAAAAAAGATCAAACTTATACAATGTCAAGAAAATTTAATTGTTAAAAACTATAAAAAAAAATGTTACATTGTAAAAGCAATTAATGAATTTGAACCAAAGATATTTTCTTGACTACACTGCCACGTTATCAACTAATAGCAAAGGAAATAACAAGGTTGCATTATTCAAATGAAATCTGCAAACATGAGGTTTGAATGTCAGAAATTATAACTAGAAAAACGACATATTTACAAACTAAGCTAAATAATTGTAATCGAAAGCCTAATTTTAGTCAATTAAAATATTGAAAGTTAAAATATCGAAGATGACAAAAGCTGATTTAAGTGAAAGTAGAACGGCAAGCCGAGTAAGGATAGGGATACTACAATGATTAATAGCTTTCATGGTACAGTAATTTAAACAAAACATTTTTTGTAGTAAATATTTTTTGAATTTGATTTGGAACGATAGCAGATAGAGTTCGCCTTCGCTGTTTTTATATTAATAAAATCATGAATTGCTAGCTAATTAACGACTTTCCTTATTAGTGGTTCTTCTTTTTCAGCGGGAAAGGAAGTGCAGGGTAGGTATGCCGTCGCAAGGGTAGGGTTTAGAAAAATCCGCTGAGGTCGGTTTCGCGTCGTGCGCGGTACGCGGTACCTTAGTTGACTTTGAGTTTTCTTTAACGTAGTTTTCGTCGGGTTGAGTTAGCGTAGCATACTTTTCGGTACCGCGTCGGAAATTCGGGAACGCGAAATAAAAATTAGCTTTTGTACTTTTGACTGGATAATGAAGAAATACGGAGTAACGTAGAATAGGTTTCCTCTCCGTATGGTTTTGTTTTTGTAACGCGTTTTGAAAACGGGCGTGTACAGGTGGCTGAAAGTATGTTAATGAGCGTAACCCATTCGGAGACCCGCGACCAAAATCCTCTCCGAACTAGCTGGCCGACAAGCAGCCACCGCGTGAATGGGTTACGGTGCACGGATTGGTTGACCAGTTGGTACCATCCGTTGGCACTACTCAGACTTAACGTCTAGAACCGATGAGAGGTCGGTTCCGCGTGCGGACGTAAAATGTTTAAATCATTACAAATGGCGCCCAACGTGGGGCCTAAAACATCCTAAGGGGGAAAGAAATTCGCGTCTTCGGACGAGTTGGTCCTTTACGGAGGATGTAAAGTACTTTGGTACTCGAGTCCCACTATCAGGAGCAGTCGAGTTGTGTGATACACTCTAGCAGTCGCTTCACGTGAGTTGTAGCTTCCGCTCTCCTTTGTTTGATTTTGTTTTCGCGACAGAATCCTTCCGATGTGTTGTCCCAGGCTAACCCCTGTAAGGACCTTCTATTTTCTTGATGGAACTGCCAGCCTGATGGGTTTACCTATCAGCATGGACTCTCAAGAAAATAGAAGGCTACCTTGCCTTTATGCCGCGGAAGGATTCTACTTATTTCGTATGCGTGATAGACGAGTGGTATCGGTTCAACGTTCGGTGGCGTATGATGGAGTTGCGGAGCCCGGAATGCTTCCACGCGTCGGGAATTTCGACCGCGTACAAAACCGTTACGGTAGCTCTACCACTTGTCTCGTCGAATCACTTAACGTAGTTTAGAGACGGTTTTGTAATGTATGTGGGTTTAGGGGATAAAGTTTGTAAATCGACCGAAAGCACCCTTTCTTCGGCAGATTACAACGCACTCTCATTTCCCTATGGAGCAGTCGACTGCTGGAAAGGAAAGTGTGTATCAAAAAAATTTTTTTTTACTTTTTTTTGCTCATTTCAAATAGCTCGCCACTATCGGCCACTCCATTTCGATTGTATCTAAACATATACAGTAGGATAATATCAGTTTACATTTTTTTTCTCGTTTCGTTTTAGGCACACCTAGCATTAAACACACCCAGCAAAAATCAAAAAGGGCAACGAAGCGGACCCCAGATAAGCGTTGGACCAGATCCAAAACGGTCCAACCAGCTAACTGCGGGATCTGCTTCGAGGACGTAGTGGAGGGGGTACACAGCGTGCGATTGGATTGTGGACATCTATTCCATCGTGCCTGTGTCCAACAGCTCCTCCTCACGTCCGACCTTTGCCCGTTATGCCGGCGACCCATCGAGTGGACCGCCCTAGACGTCCCCCTCGGAACGCCCGTCCCAACGCGTGGGGCAGTGGCGAAAGGAGTTCCAGAGGCCGAACCGCCCCAACCACTGTTAGACCTTCAAGGAGCCGTAGGCGGTGAAGTTCCGGCCGCAGTTGTCGTGTCCGAGGTGACCCCCATGCCTTCCGCCCACTCCATTGACACCCTCGTGGCGTTGATGCGAGATATGTCGGAGAGGATTGGCAACCTGGAGGGTAAGCTCCAGACTCTCCCCATGAGCCAACCACCCAGCCGCGTGAGAACTCCGCTTGGCTGGGAGCCCAGTCCCAGTGTGGCTATGCCCCACTCTCGACCATCCGATCAATGGGCCCTACCTCCAAGGAACTCGGGAATGGATCCCAGAGCTCCCGAATATAGACCACGACACAGCACCGCACCTTCGTTGGTACCTCTAGTCCCCGAGGCAGTTCCGTACAACAGGTCAATCGAGGATGTGATTCCCCCCGGGAACGCATTGACACCTTTTCAAGACCCGACGCCTCGTATCATGGAGAGTTGGCGCCTGAACTTTACGGGTTTCAACGATATGATATCGGCGGACCGGTTCCTTTTCCGGATTCAGGCGTTAGTATCCAGCACCCTGGGAGGTGATTCCTCGGCCTTCCTCCGGCATGCACATCTTTTGTTCAGCGGTGACGCTGCCGACTGGTACTGGAGTTTTAAGGAATCGACGCCACGTCCCACTTGGAACTCTTTCAGTGCAGCCTTCCGCAATCGATTTGAGGATGGCTTCACTGAAAGAGAACTAAGGGAACAATTAAAGAAACGGAAACAAGGCGCTCACGAACCGTTCGACCAGTACTACACAAGTATAGTGAGATTGAGCACTCGCTTGCGAACAACCATGCCCGAGGACGAACTGGTAGAAATTATCAGAGAGAATATGCGCTGGGATCTTCAGAACAGCCTTCTGCATTTTCCCATCAACACCATACAGGGATTGCGCCTCCATGCCCGTAGGCAAGAACAATTGGATGAGCGGCGAGGTACCTTCCGTTCACAACCTCGCATAACGGGACCAAATCCCCGAAATCATCATACCGCGGAGTTGATGGCAGCGGACCACCTACTTGCTGATCCAGTACCAGTACCGAGGAGCGGAGCACCACAGGAGCTTGAGGACACAGCCAGGATTGATAAACCCTCCCTTGAAGCAATTATAAGCCCGACGGTCTGTTGGAACTGCCGACAAACGGGGCATCGGTTCTATGCATGTCCAGCGAAGCCGACGCTTTTCTGTTACCGATGCGGGAAGGCCGACACATACGCACCTGACTGCGCAAATTGCAAGATGCGACAAAACTTGCCAACGAGTGCCGCGACCACCCGCCGGCACTCCTAAACCCCGGACGAACCAATCCTGACCCAATCACTAGCTATGACCAAGCTCCCGACATGACTCCAATTCTGCTGACTCGCACCGCTAAACATAGTTCTCTCGAAGTTCCACAACCGACGCCATCGTTCGCCGAGGCCAACGCGCAAGGAAATGATAGCGAGGCGAAAGTTCCTTGGCATGTCAAACCTTTCCACGTCAGGCTGCGGAATTATTTGGCTACTCGACAGCGCATCTTCCATGAGGAGTTGGCTACAAATGTCCCACCGCGAAGAAAGCGAGCCACGCGTCGGATGCGGAGCTTCTGGAGAAAAGTCAGGCAGTCGAGGAAGGTGCTGAAGGACATACACTTAGACGAATTATTGAGGGATGACGTTCGGCCATATGCGTCAGTACACCTCCTGCGAAAACGAGTGTCAGGCTTAGTCGATACGGGAGCCAGCGTGAATTGCATATCCGCCGATTTTGCAGGGGAGGTACTGGCAATGCACGCGGATCAAATTCACCATGTTACCTCCTGGTTAAGCACGGTGGATGGAACTCGTCACTCTGTAGTGGGAAAAATTACGACGGATGTAACCTTTAAAGGAGTAACTAAACCTCTGGAATTTTACATCATACCTCAATTAACCCAGAATCTTTATCTAGGAGTGGATTTCGTTCAAAAATTTAACTTGGCCCCGGCACTGTTTTCCGATACGACCCTGGAGTCCGTCACCACAGTTCCTGACCAATCGCAAACCACTCACTTATTACGACATACCCTGGATGTAAATCAGCAACTGCGACTTGACTCGGCTATATCGGCTTTTCCATTGCATGAGAAGGAAGGTCTCGGGCGGACTGCACTGGTGTTCCACACTATAGATGTGGAGGATGCTAGACCCATAAAACAGAGACATTTTGCCATATCTCCGGCGAAAGAAAAGTCGTTATATGCCGAAGTGGATCGAATGCTAGCGTTAGGCGTGATCGAAAAATCGCAGAGCGCGTGGGCTTCCCCAGTGACCTTAGTTGTCAAGCCGAACAAGGTCCGGCTATGCTTAGATGCCAGACGCTTGAACGCCGTCACTGTCAAGGACGCATACCCTCTACCGTTGATTGAAGGCATTTTGAGTCGGTTGCCTAAAGCCCACTTCATCACGAGCTTAGACCTCAAGGATGCCTTCTGGCAAATTCCTCTAACCCTGGTTCAAAGGAGAAAACAGCCTCCACAGTCCCAAGTCGGCCCCTGTATCAATTCGTGACCATGCCATTCGGATTGTGCAATGCCCCCCAAACAATGACGCGCCTTATGGATAAGGTGATACCACCTCATTTGCGGCACCAAGTTTTCGTGTACTTGGATGATCTGCTGCTTATAACCGAGACTTTTAACGAACCCATCGACCTGCTTCAGGAGGTGGCTCTGCACATACGGAGGGCAAGGTTAACCATCAACATACAGAAGAGTCAGTTCGTGATGACGGAGGTGAAGTATTTAGGTCACATCATTGGGCATGGCCATATCAAGACCGATCCGGACAAGACTCAAGCGATTGACGTTTTTCCCTTACCCGATTACGCCGATTCTTAGGCTTATGCGGATGGTACCAGCGTTTTGTACGTGACTATGCCACCATTACCACTCCTTTGACCGACATGCTGCGTAAGGGACGTAAGTTCGTCTGGGAAGAGCCCAGCTTGCGAGCCTTTGAAGAGCTAAAGAAGAGTTTGACTACAGCCCCCGTACTGCACAGCCCGGACTTTGATAAACCATTTCAATCCATTGTGACGCGAGTCAACATGGGGTGGGAGCAGTCTTAGTCCAGGTTGCACAAGACGGTGAGGAGAGACCTATAGCCTTCATGTCTCACAAGTTGAACCCAGCCCAGCGAAATTACACGGTCTCCGAGCAGGAATGTCTAGCTGCGGTGTTGGCAGTGAAACGCTTCCAAGCCTATGTGGAGGGACACACCGTTGAAATTGTTACGGATCACGCTTCGCTGAAATGGTTAATGAGCCAGACTGATCTCAACGGCAGATTGGCCAGGTGGGCACTGAAATTACAGGCATTTGACTTCACAATTCGCCACCGAAAAGGAAACCAGCATGTAGTCCCCGGCACCCTATCCAGAATGTTCGCCCCTGAAGGAGCCGAGTTGGTCCAGGAGGACGACAGTCCCCAATTGATCGATCTGGACCATCCTGCCTTCAAGTCAGCCAGCTATACCCAAATGATTCACACTATCCAGAATCAACTGTCCCAGCTTCCTGAACTGCGGTTGACGGATGGATTTATTTATAAGCGGATGGGACACGCATCCGGAGACCCCATACAAGAAGAAGAACAGTGGGCGTTGTGGGTGCCCGAAGAATTAACCACTGATCTTATCAGACGGGCTCATGACCACCTGTGAGCTATGCAAGTGCACTAAAGCGCCCAACACCATTCTTCGGCCTCCCATGGGTAAGGTTGAGGTCCCCGAACGCGTGTTTCAGCGCTTGTACATTGATCTTATCGGTCCTTACCCTCGATCTGCTTCTGGTCACACGGGAGCTGTCGTGGTCCTGGACCAGCTCTCTAAATTCCCTATCATAGAACCACTACGTAACATGCACACTGGACCTATACTCAGCTTCTTGGAGAACCGAGTCTTTCACATGTTTGGAGTTCCAGAGAAACTTGTCCCCGACAACGGGGTCCAGTTCACCTCAAGCAAGTTCCGAGACCTAATGTCCAAATACGGCATCATTCACCAGCGACTCGCCGTCTATTCACCACAAGCCAACGCATCCGAACGACTGAACCGTACGCTCATAGCGGCCATTCGCGCCTATGTCCACCCGAATCAGAAGGACTGGGATCGCAAGTTGTCCGCCATCACTAGTGCTCTGCGCTCGTCGTACCACGCCACTACCGGCATTTCGCCGTATTTCGCATTGTTTGGCCAGTACATGATCCGTCATCGAAGCGCTTACCGGCTATTGCGGCAGCTGAAATCGCTAGAGGACCCAATCGTGGTTCTGGAACCGCACGAAAAGCTCCAACTTCTGCGAGCTCATCTGCGGGAGAAGATTGAAGAAAGTAGACGGATGGGGGAGGAGCGGTACAACTTGCGATCCCATCCTTCTGGCTTTAAGGCAGGCGACGAAATATTTCGTCGAAACTTCCGGCATAGCGATGCCACCCGACATTACAATGCCAAACTAGACAAGAAATTCGTGAAGTGTCGAGTCCTACAAGTAATAAGCCCCACACGATACCTCATCGCGGACATGGCTGGTAAAACCCTGGGAATTTACCATGCAAAAGACCTTCGACGATGAAGTGCAACTATTTCACGTGAAAGAAAAAACCATGGCTTACCTAAATCTCTGCCTGGACGAAGACCTCCGAGTAACACCTGACTCCCTACTGTATAGCCACTATCGAGTCTTCACTGAAATTGTTGTAGCCTATTTCTCGAAATCGACCTTCGACCCGCCACGGCCCTAACCCAGACATTTTACATAGGAGGCGGGATCGGAGTTACTTCGATTTTGGGGGGGGGGGAATGTGTAATGTGACGCCTACGCCCGGGAATCGAAGTGATTCCGATCCCGAACCCTGGCAGCCGGCCAGATATCTAGACTTCGAAGTGCAAGCAGACTTCATCTTTCGTGCGGATATCGTTGCGCAGAAAATATTTTTTTTCAAATGTTTATATCTGTGGATATAAATATTTGAAAAATAATATTAATTAAACACCGATACATTTCGAAGCATATCTATCTGGCGATGCCTCCCACAGTTGCCATCAAAACACTATGCCACTGGCGACCAATAAAATGCACATTGCCGCCATGTGGCGTTCCATTCCGCGTCAGTTGCGACGACTCCCAGTCCACATCTGTTTTGTCGGGGGTTGTCAAAGTGACAGTCCGACGCAACAGGTGGAGGAAAAACGTGGGAAAGATAACCTCAGATATCATTTGAGTGTCTGTCTGATGTCCTTTTGAGGGCTTTTCATGCGTGTTAGCGGTGCTGCAGCTAATGGAGGGCTGGTTGCTTCTCCGTTTCGGAAGGTAGGTGCAATGATGCCACACAGAAAATAAATTATGGATCGATATTTCTGTTTAAGGGGTTTTCGCAAAGAAGGAAATTGAGAAAATATCAATCAGGTGCTTGTTCCCCGGGTGATTAGACCTTGCAGTTTGTTCGCGAGTGGTGTGGCCGTGGAAAATGACCAATGGGCCCATGGAGTATTTGTGAATGATACGGAGAATAAAGCTGAAAGCAGAGCAGCGAAAAGCTAATTATGGAAACAAAAAAACAGGTGTTCCTTTGATTTCGCCGCGTCGGATAAAATAGAAAGTGACCAAGGCTCGTGAATAGGTAAACATTGAAATTTAAACGAAAAAACATAAAATCATCCACAAAAATAGGTTAGAACATGATATTACGGCTCTCCTGCTCTGTTCGTGTATACAATGAGAGGGCATCGAATACCCCTTCCATTGCTCCATACTAGGGCGATGTCACAGCTTTTGCATACGATCATCGTTAATCTTATTTTTAGTTGTTTCCATCATAATACAAGCATCGGTACTATATACATTTTTACAGCCCAAGACTAGAAACCAAACAATTGCTCTAAAGTTTAGATAATGAATGCTGTTCTTACCAATTTTACAATATTACACTTTTTAATCGTACTAAACCCAAGACAGTTTTAATGCTAAACAAATTTGCCATATAAATGCCAACGTGGAAGTGGGATTTTCGTGCAATAGTGTGAAACTTTTTCATGGAAAAATAAAACATTTGCACCCTCAAGTCGCTGGGGATATATAAATTGATTACCCGTAAGAATGACGCGGTCAAGGCGATGCAACGGAGCTTATTGGTGTTAAATAGTATCTAAATCGCTACCGCCCTTAAAATGCAATCTAATCTTATGTACGTGCTGATATTAAAAGCTTTCTGCGTTGAGAGTTTTGAGAACTTATAAGTATTCTTTGAATCGCAGTGTTAATATACGCCTAGTGGCCCATAGCAAGAACTGAAGGCCTTACCTACCCTATCAACGAGCGCTCGCGGTGGAGAAGTGGGGTATCGGCATTCCATCTTACAAGCTAGAAAATATTAAGTTGTTTAAAGATCTGAATGGATTAACAAAAAAAAATTGAATTTTCGTGAAGCTGTTATGGTGTATCCGGTTACTAGTACGGAAGACGTTTACGTTCTACATGCGCATTTTTCACGCCTTTGAAGTTGTCAAACCATTAGGCAGGGTAGAAATAGTTCCGTCTCCGTAAGTCACTGAGAGCACCCGTATAGCTATTGTATTGCCCACTTTCGAGCATCAAGTTGAAGATTCTTTTGAATTTGTCAGACCCTATGAACGTACTTGTATGGAGAATCAGGAAAATACATTTTTAATGATGATTTTGTTGTATGGATTGGAATCATTAACCAAGGAAACCGCAAACGATAAGATTCATCGTGAAAACGTTCGTTAAGGACGGGATAAGTTTAAAACCCTTCGAGAAACCCAAAAAGGTAACACAAAAAGTTGTGGATCAATGTGAAAATATGTAGTTTTCCCCCAATTTTTACTGACAAACTTAGAAAGTTTATCACAAACTTTCTATTTTTCTGAGATTCATATAGCAAGCAGTAAAAAAAAAACGTGTAAGGACTATTTTTTTCTTAAATTTGTCATCATTCCATCACTTTTCGAGCGGCATTTAGATGACTATTAACCAAGCAAATAACCAAATTATACAAGGTATTCTAACGTGTATTTCAAATGTGCACTTACTATTCCACTGTTTAATAATATTACTCTAAAAAAAAAGGTTCGAAAATGGGGACATATCTATGTAAATAATGTTTATATAAAAAAACTCAATAAAATCACAAATTTACTAGTAAATGGTATTCTAGCTAAACATAGTGGCCAAAGTATGAGTCATTAGTAGAAAATATTCAATTAGTTCGGTATAAATATTCCAAGTTGAATTTCATGATAGTTCTAAAAGAATTCGCATCTTTTATTTATTATTGAATCAATTAGCAAATATAGGTAATATTTTAAAAAAGATCAAACTTATACAATGTCAAGAAAATTTAATTGTTAAAAACTATAAAAAAAAAAATGTTACATTGTAAAAGCAATTAATGAATTTGAACCAAAGATATTTTCTTGACTACACTGCCACGTTATCAACTAATAGCAAAGGAAATAACAAGGTTGCATTATTTAAATGAAATCTGCAAACATGAGGTTTGAATGTCAGAAATTATAACTAGAAAAACGACGTATTTACAAACTAAGCTAAATAATTGTAATCGAAAGCCTAATTTTAGTCAATTAAAATATTGAAAGTTAAAATATCGAAGATGACAAAAGCAGATTTAAGTGAAAGTAGAACGGCAAGCCGAGTAAGGATAGGGATACTACAATGATTAATAGCTTTCATGGTACAGTAATTTAAACAAAACATTTTTTGTAGTAAATATTTTTTGAATTTGATTTGGAACGATAGCAGATAGAGTTCGCCTTCGCTGTTTTTATATTAATAAAATCATGAATTGCTAGCTAATTAACGACTTTCCTTTTCAGTGGTTCTTCTTTTTCAGCGGGAAAGGAAGTGCAGGGTAGGTATGCCGTCGCGAGGGTAGGGTTTAGAAAAATCCGCTGAGGTCGGTTTCGCGTCGTGCGCGGTACGTGGTACCTTAGTTGACTTTGAGTTTTCTTTAACGTAGTTTTCGTCGGGTTGAGTTAGCGAAGCATACTTTTCGGTACCGCGTCGGAAATTCGGGAACGCGAAATAAAAATAAGCTTTTGTACTTTTGACTGGATAATGAAGAAATACGGAGTAACGTAGAATAGGTTTCCTCTCCGTATGGTTTTGTTTTTGTAACGCGTTTTGAAAACGGGCGTGTACAGGTGGCTGAAAATATGTAAATGAGCGTAACCCATTCGGAGACCAGCGACCGAAATCCTCTTCGAACTAGCTGGCCGACAAGCAGCCACCGCGTGAATGGGTTACGGTGCACGGATTGGTTGACCAGTTGGTACCATCCGTTGGCACTATTCAGACTTAACGTCTAGAACCGATGAAAGGTCGGTTCCGCGTGCGGACGTAAAATGTTTAAATCATTACAACACACAGAAATGAAACTGCTGAACATTTCAAAAGTCATCATGCAGTCAGAGTAATTATCATCTCTGATTACCGAACAAGAAGAGCTGGACACAAGAATTGACGAGATTCATTGGAAAAGGATTTTGTCCCATGCAACACTGTCGACCATCTCCATCACTTTGACTGGATTCATCAGCATTACATTCACCATCATCTTCACGTACTGTTGCATACGAAATAAATCTAGAGTAATCAACTGCACATCGCCACCGTCCTCATTCACCACCTGGTATGACAAACACCGACTTTGGGAACCTGACGGCTCTTGCTGGGCGGTTATGTTAAGATTAATTAGATCTAAGTCCAGTTCATTTACCCTACTATCATTTAATTCAAAGTTCATTTCTGTCATCGAGACTTGCATTAACATTAAGATATTTCAAATGTGTTCATTATCAACACCAACCTAATCTTTCATCGTCATCAATTAACTTTTTTCCTAATTCACACGGCCAAGTAAATATTAAATTGCTTTGAAACATTTTTCACGCAAATAACTAGACGCGTCGTCAGCAGAATGAACTAAGTCAAGTTCATATTTACTAGTATATTTACTATTAAGCCAAGTTCATGTTTACAATTACTCGTGCTCGTGCACGTCTTTTCTTGCATTGCATTTTGGCTATGCGACACCTAGACTGTCATGTAGTCAAGGTGAAGATGCATTCTGCTGACGACGTGGGAATTTCGTTTATGCTTATGCTAGTGAGTAAGTAACATATCTGTATATAAAGAATTGTAATCAAAATAAATTAAGTCAGTTTTTAAACCTCATTCAACAGTGTTTTTGTTTCTTGGTTAAAAGCAAGTTCGAAATTAATATCGTGGTGACAAGTACCGCGGATATTAAAACAATTCACTCCGCTACAATAATCAGTGCTAAAATAATATTGCGGTAACAAGTGCCGTGAATATTAAAAGGTTTTACTCCTTTCAAATAAACTTCAAGATAATACGGTTACAAGTGCTGTTATTATTTGTGAAAACGCGATTCACCATTAATATCCCAGTTCAAGTGCTGTGGTTATTAAAGAACAATCAAACGAAACTGACCCGTATTGACAAAAGAGTCAATTCGTGAACATTTGGCGACCGTGACAGGACTCATCGCACTCCTCGAGTTCAAGGACACATCTCGTTCCACATTCCGCGTTCCCGTATCTGCAATCTTCAGATTTAAAAGGATCCGAATAGCTTCAACATGGAGAAGCTTATCGCCGAATAGGAGGTAACTGGAAAGGAAATTCAGAGGATCATCTCAAACGTGGGGAAGGATCCGGCACAGCGTAAGACTTTTGATTATTATCAAGAGCGATTGCGCCGGCTGGAACAGGCATGGGAGCAGTTCGAGTCTATCGATACGGAGATCAGGAACCATCCTGACGTTCAACCGCAGGACGACTATTTTATCAGCGATTACTACACTTCCATTGCGTCACTTCATTCAAAATATAAGGAGTTGTTTGAGGCACAAATTCAGGTGCTTTCATCAACCATTGAAGCCAGGAAGGCATCCACACAAATCCAGACGCCATCGTCAAACCTCGATGCAAGGAAGGCACCCATTACTCAAGAGAGTGATTCAGCTAAGGTTAATCCTATACGCCAGCTGCTGAGAAAGGCTAACACGATCAGGGGGCAGTTAGACCACGTTCTACACAGGTTGGCGGAAATACCTTCTGGACAATCAACAGCCTTCTATCAAGTGCAAAAGCAAGCCGTCTCCGAGTACTGGCAGCAACTCGAAGTTTTACACAATCAAATCTGCGAAGCAGTTGATGATCCTGAATCACTTGGTTATGACATCAAGGGGTTTTTTAGTCGGCAGGACCAAGTTCTTAGCGCCAACGTTTCACTGACTGGCCATCTCCAGCCAAGTGGACCACAGCAGATACCCATAAACGACCAAACTTTGAGATCCGATAGTAGCATGAAAATTAAGCTACCTTAAATAGAAATTCCGAAGTTCGACGGAAACTATTTAAATTGGTGTCAGTCTTACGACCTGTTTTCCGAAGTGGTTCACAGACAGAATATTTCACCATGTGAAAAATTGTGGTATCTTCGAGCCAACCTATCAGGGGAAGCTGAAAATTTAATAAAGCACTTGCCATTATCCAATGAAAATTATTCTGCAGCATGGCATATCCTCAAGGAACGCTACGAGAATCCGAAATTAATTGCAAACGCGCTATTGTCGAATTTATTTTGTCAATCATCTCACACGATTGAGTCAGCTGCAAATATCAAATCACTCTACGATACAACACGTGAATGTTTAAAAGGATTGGAGAATGTCGGAATCTCAGCCACAGGATGGGATCCTTTGTTGATATTTATACTCATACGCAAGCTGCATAAAACTACACACGTGCTGTATGAGCAGTCATTAGCTCATCCAAGACAACTTAAAACCATCAAAGTGCTCTTGAGTTTCTTAGAAAACAGATTTCAATCCCTGGAAGCGCTCGGCTCCAAACCCAAGGCAGAGGACGAAAAACACTCAGCAACCGCAAAGTCTTTAACTGCAGTGACCAACAATAACTGTATTGCTTGCAATGCATCACACTCACTTTTTGCGTGCAAAACTTTCCTGACCTTAACCCCGGAAAATCGACTCAAGCTTATTCAAAAGCTCTTGAAATGCGTTAACTGCCTTCAAGCAGACCAAGCGTCAAAGAATTGCACGAGGGGTACTTGCAGACATTGTTCCAGAAAACACAATACGTTACTACACCTCGATAAGAAGCAAGATGCAGCAGGAAAGAAAGCAGCTCAACGGCCGAAATTTGAGACCTCAGCGTCCACCACGAAGCAAGGTATTTCGATTAGGCAGGAAGGCGAAGCATCGTCCTTAGCAACGGGTATATTGAAAGCACAAGCGAAATACATGATGCTGAGTACAGTGATAGTTACAATTCAAGGAAATGATGGCACCAATACAACATGTAGAGCTGTTTTGGATTCAGGGTCCCAAGTAAATCTGCTATCAGAGCGAGTATGCCAGAAGCTTGAATTGATCAAAGATTTGAGCAATCTTAAAATATTTGGCATTGGAAATGGGCGTCAGCACTCAACAGCAAGAGTTAATATTCTGCTAAAATCACAGATCACGGCATTCACGACAAGAGTGGTGGCTCATGTACTTCCTCGCATTATATCTTAACAGCCATCAAGAGAGATCAACGTGAGTGATTGGAGAATCCCCGACAACATAAAACTGGCTGATCCTCACTTCTATCGGCCGGACAAGATAGACTTTTTGCTGGGAGTAGAATTTTACTATCAACTCCTATCAATAGGCCAGATAAAATTGGGCGAGAACCTTCCCACTCTTCAAAACACGGTATTTGGTTGGATCGTTGGTGGATGCATTGGCGGAACAAGCAGCGATAATATTACCTGCGGAGTAGGCATTCAAGATGATGCAATTTCACAACAAGTCGAACGATTTTGGAACCTGGACGATTTGCCGCACTTATCTCCAAGTGAAAAGCTATGTGAAGCTCATTTCGCCCGATGGACGAAGCACGACGCGGACGGTAGATATGAAGTTTCCTTACCCTTCACTACTGATCCATCCACGTTGGGCAAATCGAAGGACATGGCCTTGCGAAGGTTTTATAGTTTGGAACGCAAACTAGCACGTCAGCCCGACTTACAGCGAGAATATGTTAAATTCATGGATGAGTATTTAGCTCTGGGTCACATGGAAGAAATCAATGAAGTTACCAGCATACATTACTACCTTCCTCATCACTGCGTCAACAAGCCAGACAGTGTCACAACCAAAGTGCGGGTAGTTTTCGATGCATCGGCGAAAACAACATCCAATGTAGCGCTCAATGATATCCTGCGTGCTGGCCCTACAGTTCAAGAAGACATTTTTTCGATATTACTACGGTTCAGACAATATCGATACGTCCTGACAGCAGATATTGAGAAAATGTATCGGCAGGTCAGCATCAACCCAGAACAAAGAAGCTTCCAGCTAATCTTTTGGAGGCGCTCTCCTGAAGGACCAATGAAACAGTATCAATTGAACACCGTAACTTATGGGACGCGACCAGCATCGTATTTAGCGACTAAATGTTTAGTGGATTTAGCTCGTAAAAATCAGTCAGAATTTCCGTACGCATCCCAGGCACTACTTCAAAATTGTTACGTCGATGGCATCATGACTGGAAGCAACAGCTTGCCGGAATTATTGAAAACCCAATCAGAACTCAAAGCCCTACTGTCCCAAGCTGGATTCAACCTAAGAAATTGGTGCACGAATGACAAACGCCTACTAGATCAAATTCCGCCTCAAGACATTCAGCTGTGCCTCAACTTCAATGAAAGCAGTGATGATTACATCAAAACCCTAGGTTTGACTTGGTCACCAACATCTGATGTCTTGAAAATTAAATTGGCTACGAACAGTTTCAATAGATACACAAAACGTTCCGTTGCGTCAGACATATTCAGCATATTCGACCCAGTAGGATTCTTAGCCCCAATCGTAACGACCGCAAAAATACAACTTCAAGCTATTTGGAAACTAAAGCTGGGCTGGGATGCTGCTTTGTCTATGGAAATGCAGACACGATGGATAATCTTTCGCGAAGAACTAAAAACCATTGAAGATATGGTTATACCACGACACATGTACTCCCACAGCCTACCAAAGTCAAGACAGCTTCACATATTTGCCGATGCCTCAACTGAAGCTTTTGGTGCTGCCGCATACATACGTTCTGTCAAGCAGGATAACGTCATCGTTGTTCGATTACTATGTGCTAAATCACATGTAGCACCCATCAAGACGATCACCCTTCCCAGGTTAGAGCTTTGTGCAGCAAAATTGGCTACAGAGCTGGCAGATAGAATCAAACAAATTCTCAACATGACTGACATTCCAACTTATTATTGGACTGACTCTCAAATAGTTTGATCCTGGATACAATCGCAATCATCAGACTTTCACACCTTTGTTGCCAACCGCATTGGCGCAATTCATAAGCTTTCAAATCCGGAGCAGTGGCGGCACGTAGAAACAAAAAAAAAACCCAGCAGACGTCTTAACGCGACCCATAGCACCGAGCCAATTCAAAACATACGGTTTATGGTTTCGCGGTCCGATTTTCCTACACGGTAGCGAAAAGGAGTGGCCAGTAGCTTACGAAGCGCACGCAACCTCATTAAATGACGTGGAACGGAAAATAACATCCCCAGCAGCTACGACTTCAACCAACTTCGTTTTCGAAATCGGACACAAAAACTCGTTTGGCAGATTGTTACGGATAACTGGTTATGTTCTACGGTTTATAAACCAATGCAAGAAGTGAATCTCAGAGAATTTAAGTCCAACTCTAGCATTAACCCAGTTGGAGAGGCAGCAAGCACTACGCATCATCGTCAAGGCAATACAATCAGAGGATTTCAAATCTGAGATCCGCGACTTGCAGCAGCATCATCAATTGCACAAATCGAGCCCATTGAGCAACCTCAGCCCATTCTTAGACGAGCACGGCATTTTAAGAGTTGGAGGAAGATTGGTTGCAGCCAATTTACCTTTTGAGGCAAAACACCCTATGTTACTGCCATACTTGGACAACATAACAAGATTAATAGTCGAGAACATCCATCGTAAGCACTCACACGTAGGGCCCCAAGGTCTTGAAGCTATTACGAAACAGAAATTTTGGCCCATCAAATGCAAGACCTTAGCGAGATCAATCGTACGCAAATGCGTAAAATGTACTCGAGCCAATCCAAAGTTACTCTCAAAATAATGGGTAATTTACCAGCACCAAGGGTACAATCTGGACGACCATTCATTAACACCGGCGTTGATTTTTGCGGCCCCGTATACTACCATTTTCAAATCAGAGGAAAAAGGCCACAAAAGACTTACATTGCAGTTTTTTGTTGTTTTGCGAGCAAGGCTGGAGCTGGTGTCCAATTTGTCCACCGAAGTCTTTTTAGGCGCCCTCAAAAGGTTCATTGGATGGCGCGGCCACTGTCGGAGAATCTATTGCGATAATGCAACAAACTTTGTTGGCGCGAGAAACCAACTGCAAGAAATTTCAACGTCAATTTATTCGGACTCAGCTCAAAACACCAATACCAATCAATGCAGTGAGAAGGGCATCGACTTTCATTTCATACCCCCAAGAGCCCCACATTTCGGAGGGCTCTGGGAAGCCGCTGTGAAATCCGCCAAGGAATAGATGAAGAAAACTATTGAACCAGCATCCCTAACGCACGAAACGTTATTAACCGTTCTAGTGGAGATCGAGGCAATCCTTAATTCGAGGCCATTGACGCCACTTTCATCTGACCCCAATGACCTAACCGCATTAACACCGGGGCATTTCCTGATTGGCGAACCACTAACTGCTCAAATTGACTGTAGTGCAGAGAGCAAGAAGAGCGGAATGCTATCAGCCTGGCGAGAAATAAACAGCATCAAACGCGAGTTTTGGCAAGGATGGTCTAAGGAGTACCTGCATCTTCTACAAAACCGTTACGGATGGAAAAAGGCAATGACAAACGTTCCAATCGATACAATTGTTATTATCAAAGATGATAACATACCCGTAATGAAATGGCCTCTTGGCCGAATAATCCGCACGTACACGTACGTAATGATGGATTTGTTCGAGTTGTTGACCTCAAAACTGAAAACAACATCTTGACCAGGCCCATACATAGGCTCGCACCATTACCCACAGAATCCGCAACCTTCCCAGAAATTCCGAATTCTAGCGCGGAAATTGATGAAGAGACGCGAAACCAGACTCCAACCACCGCTGTCAAGGATCCTCAACCTCGTCGAAAACAACACTGTTCTAGCGATAAAAATCCTCAAAGTGAAGGAACACCCAGCAAAAGGAAGAAACTCAGCCGTGGAGCATTACTCACAACGTTATTTGCTTGCCTATTAATGCCTACTAGTTACGCCAATCCAGCCAAATTTGAAGCACAACGATTCAACAACACATTCGGAGTCAACTTTGAGAACATTGGGACAATTTTTCATGTCACAGATGAATGGAAAATCATAGTGTACTATGACTTATCTCCGTACTGGGATGAAATGACGTCCTTTTCGAATGCAACAACGGCCCAACAGCGCTTATGCGACCTGACGATGCATAAATCCAATTGTGAACACCTGCTGCTTCAATTTGAGCAAGATCAACGCGAACTTAAACTCGATAATAGCTTACTCACGATGAAAAGAATGAAACGAGGTGCACTCAATGTAGTGGGGAATCTCGCGAACTCATTGTTTGGAGTGCTGGACTCGAAGTATTCGGAGGAAATGTCTGCCACTATCAACAACGTTAAAGCCGATCAACACCATTTAATGAAGTTACTAAGAAATCAAACATCAGTTGTAGATTCGACAATCAACTTGATAAAGATCGACCAAACAAGCGCTCAACAAAAATTTAGCAGAATTGAATAAAAAATCAACTTGATACTCCAAAAGATAGACGCGAATGACACGGAAGATACCCAGCAAAGGATTTTCCAAACAATGACCACTCTCTGTCTTCAGCTGGTAGCAATGAGCGCCAATTTGCACCGCATTCAATCAACTATCATTGATGTGTTGACCGATGCTTATCACGGAACTTTAAGTCCTCTACTGTTATCACCCCAACAGCTTCATGAACAGCTGAAAAATGTAAAGGGCACATTACCTACAGGATCACATCTACCTGGTTACGACGACGATGTATTGATATTGTACCGATTGATGAAGACTGCTGGAAGAATCATGGATAACTACGTCATATTTACAGTAAGAATACCTCTTACTGACAAACGCAACTACCAATTATTCAACTTGACACCCATACCCGTAATAGTTAATAAAACGCTGGTTTCAATAAAGTTGTCTACCAAGCTGCTCGCCGTGAATGCTCACCAAGACACCTACTTCACAATGACTGAAGCCCAGCTTAACACATGCTTAACCATAGAGGATCAGTCCTTTTTGTGCGACAAAGTCGGTCTTGTATATCACACTGGCGCGCAATTTTCATCTTGTGAAATGAACCTTTTGACAGCTGAGTCTACGCAAACTTGTCAAACTGAAGTCATCCCGCTGAAACACACCTGGATGCAACTTGCTGACAAAAATAAGTGGATTTTCGGGTTAACTGAACAGATGCGATTGCAAGTGGTATGCGGAAACCAAAATTTTAAGCTCCAACTAGACGGAGCCAGAATAATCACTCTGGAACCAGATTGCGTGATAAAACACGATTCAGTTACCATTTCGGGGCGCAACGTCGTCTCCAGTCAAGTAAATAGCTCATTCAAAGGCAGAAATATTGGGATTGAAATCCCATCACCTATTCCAACCATTTTACTTCCTGGAGACAACGAGGAGTATCAACCACAACGAAATTTGCTGAATAATTTACAACAGACCCTTCGTAAAGAAACCTTTGAGTTTCCTACCCATACGAGTCACCAATCCGTGTCGTATCACGCCATCCCCGGTTACGTATCAATCACACTGATCCTGGTCATTATGAGTGGCGCATTCTGGAAGTGCCAAAACAGCAGCCGCAAGCAGAGGCCTATTCCGGCACCCCGGGCGTACAAGAAACCAGATTTTTCAATTGAAATACAGCCATGATATTGAACGACGTTCAACGCGGGGAGAATGTTCATTATCAACACCAACCTAATCTTTCATCGTCATCAATTAACTATTTTCCTAATTCACACGGCCAAGTAAATATTAAATTGCTTTGAAACATTTTTCACGCAAATAACAAGACGCGTCGTCAGCAGAATGAACTAAGTCAAGTTCATATTTACTAGTATATTTACTATTAAGCCAAGTTCATGTTTACAATTACTCGTGCTCGTGCACGTCTTTTCTCGCATTGCATTTTGGCTATGCGACACCTAGACTGCCAGGTAGTCAAGGTGAAGATGCATTCTGCAGACGACGTGGGAATTTCGTTTATGCTTATGCTAGTGAGTAAGTAACATCCATCCTACCTACTCTGTTTTCCCTGAAATCGTTAAAATTGTCCAAGAGTATATATATATATATATATATATATATATATATATATATATATATATATATATATATATATATATATATATATATATATATACTCTTGGACAATTTTAACGATTTCAGGGAAAACAGAGTAGGTAAAACGAAACTGGATATTTGAAAAAATTAGTTCATAGAGGCTGAGGTAAACTGTAAAATATTATTGACCTCCGGTAATTACTTTTAAATGTCCCTTAAATTTATATTAATGGGGCGTCCCAGAGACGCGTCAAAACTATAAGACAATTACTTTTTAAAGTGTTATTAGTTGGTTTAAAACCTTTTGCTATAAAACCTGAGAAAGAGGATCAACGAGCCAATTATCCCGTGTCAAAGCAAGAAATTAAATGAAACCGGAAGAAAGTTAGTGAACGAGCTTAAAAAGGATGGAAAAAATATTTCGGAAATTGCGCGTATACTGAAGAGAAGTCGAAGAGCTATCTCAAATTACTTAAAGAATCCCGTTAATCACAACAAGAAGCACGCAGGAGGTCGACCGCCAGCAGTTACTGAACGATAAAAGCGAGCCATTTTGCGAGTCGCTTCGAATTCAATGGCTACGGCCCGGTTGATTAGCGCAAAGGCATGCGTACACACAAATTTACGTATTTTGCAGCAAGCTGAGCATTTACACCGAAAAAAGTTGAAATTTAAGCAACCATTGACGCAGGCTCATAAAGACTCTCGATTACAGTTCGCACGAGACCAGTTCCGGGTGAAAAAATGGCGGAGAGTCCTTTTTTCTGATGAAAAACGGTTAAATTTAGACGGCCCTGATGGTTTCCGGTATTATTTCCACGATTCGCAGAAACAACCTCTAATTTTAAGCAAACGTCAAATGGGCGGTGGTGGAGTCATGATATGGGCAGGAATTGGATTTGATGGCAAAACGGATGTTGTCTTCGTGGACGATCGAATAGTTGGTAGTCGTTAAATTACTCTAATCCACGAACAGCTGATGCGTCACGCTGCAAAAATTTCCGGTAGGAATTACATTTGTCAACAAGATAATGCGCATGTGCATGTGTCGTACGCCGATATTTTAGAGAGCAAAATCCGTTTCCAGCACGTTCTCCGGACTTAAACATAATCCAAAACGTCTAGGGAAAATTGACAGGTTTAGTTTACGCTGATGGACAGCAGTTTACAACAGTAGACGAGCTGAAAAGCGCCATCAAGGAAGCATGGGCGCGAATCGAACAAAATTACATAAGAAATTTATATTCTTCTTTGCCAAAAAGGATGTGCGAGGTGCTAAGTAACAAAGCCGGGTCTACTAAATATTAAAATGGAAGCATAAGTTGTTAATGTGAAAATATCCTATGATATACATGGGGTGTCTTATAATTTTGTCGCGTCAATTTGTATTTGAATTTTGCCTTTTTTCAAATTTCTCGAGTTTATATTTGTGTTCAGAATCTTCTTATATTCTATATTATAAGCCTTTTGATGTACGGAATTTCAAATCAAATAAAGAAAATAAATTGCTATTACAAGTGAAGATTTTTCATTTCTATTCCCATTTCCTATAGTTTTGTGGCGGACTTTATATATATATATATATATATATATATATATATATATATATATATATATATATATATAGGTATATATAATATATATATATATAAAAAATTCATCAAAGGTAGTCAATATGAGTATGAAATGAAATTTTTCATGGGAGCTTTTCAAAACAGTTCTTAAACTGTCAGTTTTTGCTTAAGTGGGGGCACAGGGGGGAAATACATGAAAAATGTGTTTCCTCTCTCGCGAATGGACATCTGAAATAATTATCAAGGGAGATATTTATGAGTATAACCATAACAAAAACCCCATATGTCGAAATTCGTTCAACTTTGTTAACAATAGTATGATCTTCGAATTTCATATTTTCTCCAATAAAATTGTCTTTGACATGTTTCTTGATTTTATTCGATCTGGTGACTGTATTTTGTAAATTGAATACAAAACCCTTCTGACATGAGCGTAGGTCTGTTTACCCAACTTGTTTAATAGAAATGATCGGATGTTTATTTCATCATAAAGAGGAAGATATGCCGTTAATTGAGTATACATGTATATATATATATATATATATATATATATATATATATATATATATATATATATACATATATATAATATATATATATATATATATATATATATATATATATATATATATATATATATATATATATATATATATATATATGCGTGTGTGTATAGATATATAGATAGATATATATATATATATATATATATATATATATATATATATATATATATATATATATATATATATATATATATATATATATATATATACCTATATATATATATATATATATATATATATATATATATATAGATATATATTTATATATATATATATATATATATATATATATATATATATATATATATATATATATATATATATATATATATATATATGCATATATGCATATATATATACATGTATATATATATATATATATATATATATATATCTATATATACGAGTATATATATATATATATATATATATATATATATATATATGAATATAGATAGATATATGTGGAATGTGGAATTTGAAGTAAATAAAACAGTGCTAATATGTTTGGTCGTAGTCAAATTGATGTGTCCACGTCCACGGTCAAAAGGGAAGAGCGCGATCTTGAGTGACTGCATCCAATTGGTACGAAGTACACTACGGTTAGTTTCAATACAAACAAGACTCGGAAAGTAATTGTAACAAATTAACACGCAACAAGTTAGTATTGCGAAGTTTTATGATATGAGTGTAGATTGAGGAACACAGCTGGAGATGGCTACGATGAGCTTAATGTTTACTCATTCCCACACTCGGCCTCTCCTGATCATTCATCAGCCTCTGATGAAGGATCTCTGCCACTAAATGTATCTTCATCGTTGTTTGTCACATCCTCTACGTCATCTGTTAAATTTCGCTCGTCTCGTCTCACATCATCTTCGTCATCTCCACATCTTCACCATCGTCTAGCAGGTCCGCTTCATTTCTTGGCCAACATTTCATTTTATCTACGCTAGATTCTGTAAGATCCAGACCCTCGTGATTGCCTTCTTTTGCCAGTTTTTATCGGTCAAACGCATTCACTGCTGTAATCCTGTATTGACCTAGACATTTCGGACAAATTTTTAACCCCAAACCGAACTGCACCCTTTCTATCGCAACTAAATCTCCAATTTCTGGCCTTGTTTCTTCGCTTAACGTAGTATTTTTTTGTTTTCCCTCTGCATTGCATCAATATCGCTCATCACTTGTAGTCTAATATCGTCTCTGTTGTCTTCAAACTGCTTCCTCCACTCCTCTTCTATGATCTCCAGAATTCTGGTTTCTTTATTGGTCTGCATCTCGATTCCAGTTAATAGGCGAAATGGTGTTGTTTGTATCGCTCTTTGAAAGTTCGAATTCAGAGTTTGCTGTAGAGGCTTCAAAAACATGCACCACTTCTCGGGCTGATCCATCGACAATTTCGTTAATGCTGCGATTACTGTGAAATGGAGTCGCTCGACCTGACCGTTACTCCTCGGGACACCTACTGTAGTATGGATTACTTGAATGTCGTGTTCTTTACAGTATTCTCTAAATTTTGTTGAAGTAAATGCGCCTTCGTGGTCTGCTACTTTTCTCGTTGGGTACCCAAAAGTTTCTGCAATGTTTTCGATTTTCTGGATTTCCTCTTCTGTATTTATCGTTTTAGTGGGAAACAACCAGGAATATTTCGTGAACCCGTCTATTATAGCGAGGATATACCGATAATTCTTTTGTGTTTTGCATCGGGCCAAAGTGGTCGATGTGGAATGTCTGCAATGGCCTTTCAGAATTGGTTGCAGGTAACCCTCCCCTTTTCCTCTTTTCCTTTCTGCAAGTATGCACCTAACACAACCTTGTATTTGATTGTCGATCCACTTAGAGACGTTTCGTATAAAGTATTCCTTGTCCAGAATATCTCGCATCTTTCTTGCATGAAAGTGGCCCTGTTCGTGCGTCTTCCTGATGATTTCTGTAATCATTGTATCTGGAACTACAAACAAAAGTTTATTATTTACGTTTTTACAAAGTATATAATTATGAACAACGTAGTCTCAATAGGGTTTATCTTTCAAGATCTCGATAATCGCATGCAGTTTGTCGTCATTTTCTTGTGCTTTTCTTAGTTTCCGCAAAGACCATAGTTTTTACTGCTTATGCACATGCTAATGGGGTTGCGGCTGAGAGCATCTACATGTTTCATTTGATTTGCACTTCTGTGCTCCACGTTATAATCGAATTCTTCTGGGAGAAGGGCCCACCGAGCGACTCTTGTCGCTAGATCTTTCTTTTTCAATGTAGATTTGAATGCCTTACAATCGGTCACTAGTTTTTAACTGCTTCAACCACCGCTAACACTTCCAGTTCGTAGCTGCAATATCGCTTTTCCGCATCGGTGGTAAAAGAAACAGGGTGTAAAAGAACCGCTCCGTATCCTTCTCTGGAAGCATCTGTGTGTAACTCTGTTTTCATTCCGGATTCAAAAATTTCCAATATTGGTTTTCTGACGAGCGCTTCTTTCAATTCTCTTATTGCTTCAAGGTGTTTTCGTTCTAGGTTGTAATCACTCCCTTTCTTTAATAAATCACTAAGGGGCTTAGCTTTGATTGCGAAGTTGCATATAAATTTCCTAAAGTAGCTTGCCAGTCCTAAGAAGCCCAGCATCTCTTTCATCGTCGTGGGGATCGGGAAATTCATTATAGCCTTCGTCTTCCTCGCTGATGGAAATATGTGACCACTTCTGACTTGGTATCCTAAGTACTCGATTTCATTCTGCAATATCTGGCATTTTGACCATTTAATCTTCAATCCGTTTCTGGCAGCCACTTTCACCACCTGTTGGAGTCTTTCTACTCCTTCCTCGATTGTAGCTGATGGTATCACGATGTCATCCAAATATATAATAACAATGCCTTCGTTAACTAGATTTCTCAACACGTAATTTATGTACTTCTGAAACACTGAAGAGGAATTGCAGAGACCGAATGGAACTCGAATAAATTCATATTGTCCACTACTAGTCACAAATGCAGTATATTCTCTGCTGAATTTTTCCACCGTCACATTAAAAAATCCGTTTTCTAAGTCGAGGGTGGTGAAAAACTTAAAATTCTGTAACTTGTCCACCTGATCTTCTATGACAGGTAAAGGATATCGATCCTTGTGGATTTTTTTATTAACACCCCGGTAATCAACACGTAATCGTTGTGTTCCGTCTTTTTTCTTTACTAGAACTACCTGACTTGCATTCATTTGGATAGGTGATTCTGGAGGAACTTCGGGAACATAATTTTCTATGGATACAAGCATCTTCTTCCTAATATCTTCGTCTTTTAAATGGGATAGGTCAAGAAACTTGGAAGTTTTATCCATCGTACCTCATTCAATTTATGCTAAGAAGCATGTCTGACTGTAATCTTCGGGTTGCAATTTATTGTTAACGTTGCTCGACACTTTCTTTTTACTTCTGATCATTTTCCCTTCTTCAATTAAGATAACTGCTAACTGCAACAGATTCATTCCGATTATCAAATTTGGTATCATATGGGAATTCTTAACAACGTGTACTTCAATATTTTCAAAAATGTCTCCATTGATTTCGATGTCTAGCATACAAGAACCTCTCGTCGTGATATTTGCTCCCAATTCCACAATAGTCAGTAGAGCAACTTCTTGGTAATATTTAGGATTAATCGACTTTAAACGGCTTTCCTTTATTATGCAGATGTCACTCCCCGTATCTAGTAAACCTTGTAGCAAACAACCATTAATTTCACATGATACATATCTTGTATTTGTGACAGCGACATGCGAAGATTTTCCCGTTGTTGCTACCGCAGGACAGTTGGGTCTTTTATGTCCGAACTGATTACAGCCGAAGCACTTAGGACCTATTTCCTTGTTTCGGAAAGAATCGAACTCGTGATCCACCGATCCACAGTTAAAGCAATATTGCTTTGGTTTTGTTTTTCATTTCTCTTCGTTGGTTTTTTTTTAGACTGTCTTTCTCCTTCGTTACTTTTGACGTATTTACTATTCTCGTTTCTAATTTTTTCGTAAATTTCAAGTTATTCCTTAAATTCTTTAATTGTTTTTGCGCCATAAAGAACACTTTTGTTACTCGCGTAATCTTTTATTCTGTGTATGACATATTAAATTATGGAAATCTCCTCTATATTAGCTTGTGACACGATGTCAATCATATGATACAAATATTCGCGGAGTGTTTCATCAGTTTTCTTTTTTCTTTCCTAGATATTTTGGGTTGGAATTGTTGAGTCAATGCGTCGCAATCCGCAAAAATCTTGGCTGCTCCCGCCAATGATCGTTTACAAAATATAAACTTTTGTATTTCGCCCCAACCGAAGCTATTCGCATATTGCTCGAACTCAAAGATCCATTTCTTAACACTCATTGTTTCGTCGCTGCATTTTACAGACATATCTCTTTGTATATGAGTCATTCGTGTCGAAGTTCCATCCACACCAGAGTCACAATCTACCAACGAGTGGCTGTTCTGTCGATTTTTATTCCTTATCCCCCTCATTTCTAATCAAGAAAAATACTTTAAATAAGCTTTATACGCGCAACGCACCGTATCCGTGTTGATATATCAGCTTTGCTAATTTGCTGTTTATATGTTGGTACTGTTATGCAGCATGAAATGAACTGTTGAAGTTAACTGGACAATACCGTTAATTTTCACTATCAGTATCATAGGTTATGTCTTGTTACGCGTTTTGTACACTTTTTATTGATATGTAATTTGCATTTGCAGTCACTCACTAATCACCCCAATGCAATTTTCAGTTTCCAGTCACTTTTTATTATTTAGAAATCACGGTTGCCGGTCCAATTGTAAATGATTCCAATCTCGGATGATTCCAAATCTTTATTGATTCCAATTCGGTTGACTTCACATCCCGGACGACTTGAACCCTGGTTGATTTCAGATCCCGGTTGACTTCACTTCCCAGACGAGCCGCCAAATTATGTGGGATGTGGAATTTGAAGTAAATAAAACAGTGATAATATGTTTAGTCGTAGTCGAATTGATGTGTCCACGTCCACGATCAAAAGGCAAGAGAGCGATCATGAGTGACTGCATCCAATTGATACGAGGTACATTACGGTTAGTTTCAATACACGCAAGACTCGGAAAGTAATTGTAACAAATTAATATGCAACAAGTTGGTATTGCGAAGCTGTATGATATGAGTGTAGATAGAGGAACACAGTTGGAGATGGCTATGATAATTTTATGTTTATTCATTCCCACATATATGCATATATGTATACATATATATATATATATATATATATATATATATATATATATATATATATATATATATATATATATATATATATATATATATATATATATATTATGTATATATATATATATATATATATATATATATATATATATATATATATACGAGGTATGTTCAAAAAGTATCACGAATTTTGAATTTTCGCGGGTTACGTATATTCGAATTTCGATTTTTTTGTGGCACTCATGTCTGTCACTTATGCCGACAAGCTCGGCCATTTTGAATGTTCACTTGATTGGTGATAGCTGCTTTACTTGCACGTGTTTTCAATCGTCTTCGATTTTTACTTATTCAAAAAAATGGATCAAAGAACGTGTATCAAATTTTGTGTGAAAAACGAAATTAAGTGCGCAGATGCATTCCGAATATTGACTGTGGCATACGGAGAAGCTACCTTGGACCAAAGCAACGTTTATCGGTGGTACAAAAT